>CM071605.1:3161728-3430728 GCA_036365135.1 Miichthys miiuy
TCTCTAATTGAGCCGCGGCTGTGCTAACGGTAGCTAACTCGGCTCCATTGACTTGTGTGTTAAGCAGCTAGCGGGCTAGCGAGGTAGCTAGCTTTGTTGATGAATTTTGCGGTCTATGGTTTAACTTAAAAGGGAACTAATCTGACGTACATCATACCTTAACTCTTTAAACTAACACCAACCTGTTCAGAGTTTATTAGCGTTACGTCATAGGCTCCATGTGTACAGACTGCTGCAGTACTTTGGAAACGTAACGTTACAGGTACGAGTATTAACTATACGGTCCATTCAGAAGTGTCAGGATGCTACAGTAATGTGGTGATGATGTCATGCTTTTGTGTACATAAACAAAGATATACTCATACACCTTCTCTGTCTTCTACTTTCAGAGTCCACTCACAGCCATGGAACACTCAGCTATTAAGGACAGCCGGGTCCGTATGAGTGCTGGAAATCCTTGGAAATGCTGTAATTGTATTGATACATTCAAGGTTTTGAAGTTATTGGATTTTGAATAAAGTGCTTGAAACTGCTTGAAATTGTAATTGCATTACTTTCATGGTATATAGCTTGGCCAGTGCCACAATTAGAAACATTTAATATATATTCTCCCTTATATAGAAGGCTCTCACTGAACATAATTATGGTCATTTATAGCAAAATAGCATCTGATTTGATGAAGTAAAATAATCAGTTTGTACACAAACACTGAAATACATTGATGCATGTTTCAAAATCACATTCAAGCTATTTCCAAACATTTTAGAAATGCATTTTTAAGCTTCTGACTGAAGTCAAATTTGTCTTCATTTAATCAGAAGGATGTAAATATACCTTAAATGCTTGTAAAGTGCTTCAATATGCAGCATGATATAAACACACTGAAAAATGCAAAAGTGCACACATCTCAGGTCTGTAATTGTTACTCATACTTACAACAGTTTCAGAAAGTGTGGTCAAAAATATTTTACTATGCTTTAAATTTCTTACAATGAGGCTACTTTAATTATTTGTTAATAATAAAACACTAACACTCTAGATTAAGTGTAATGAACATCTTGAGTAACAATATCTAGGAGAAGTGGAGCTGAGACTTTGTCAGTCTAAGTGAAATCCACCTCTGAGGTGGGATCCAAATGATCCCGAAATTTTGGTATCAAGTTGATCCAGATATCTGCCTTAACTTTTGAAATACCCAAATCCAGACTTTTATCTGGATTCAAGGGAGGATTGGATTACCAGAGCAGAATCCTGATCTTCAAGAAATACCCAGTTTTCAGATCAGATCTAGATTTAATCTAATCCGACCAGGATAATCTTGTCAGATCACTTTTGAAATACTGGGCCCTGATGATTCATCAGCATAGGCATGGTGCTCCACATTTTTATGGAGTGCTAGATATACCATCTGTAGGGACAGGCCTACGACTGGGAGAGGAAATGCTGTGAGCCTCTTACCGCACTTCTCCCAGTACTGCCTTGGTGAAGGTGTCATACACATTACTGTGTATGATTACTGTGTTATTATGGCCTACAGACATTTGGCAACATGGGTCTTTAGGGCAGGAAAATGCACATGTTATCTCCAGCTGTTGTGTTTCGAGGACCATAGACTGGTTTCAGTTTCCTTCCAGACCCTCCGGCATGGTAATACAGTACCACAAGTACTCACACACCTGCTTATAGATCAGTTAAACCATTTGTTTATATATTCATATTAATGAATAGTCATGAATAAAAGATGATCAACAGATGAATTCATTAAAACACATGAATTAAGGACCATAAATAATCCATTTAAAAAAAAAAGGTAAAACCACACCTGCTCGTATTGTTCAGGAAGTCTGTGTTCAGTGTCCCATAGTGATAACTTCAGCTAACTCCCTAAGCGAACATGGTCTGTGCCACTTAGTCAAATGGGTTGTGGTGTGAGCATGAGCAAAAGGAAGCATAAATATCAACCTCAGAGAGATATGTGTAGAGGGAAACACTGAGGAGTGGAGGCCAGAGCAACAGACTGTAGTACACAGCCAGGACCAAATGTGTAGATACTGTATACAGGTTTATTTTATTTTTCTAAACAGAGAAAATATAATGATTCTTATTTTCAGCTTAATATAAACTAATGAAAATAGAGTTAGAATGTAATTAGAGCATCCTAAATCTAACACACTGTACCTTTAACTGGAGGCCAAATTAAAGCCCCCTGAAGCTGGCAGAATAAGGTGAGCCAGCCTACTTCTAGAACAGCGACTGTCCGAGTGGAAAATATTGCTCTGAATCCTGCTGCCCAAAAATGAGTTAGCCATGCTGCAAATACTGGAGCTGAGGCCAAATGTAAATGTATAGTGTACAAATGTAACACCACTAAAACTATAAAAAGGCATAACTTGGAAAATCCAATCGCTCATACACTGAAAATGGTGCCGAACAATGCCACTGCAGACACACTGCTAGTCTTGGAGAGGAGGAAGAGTGAATGTACACCCAAGCAGTGGTTGCATGTCCAGATATAGGACCGATACACTGTCATGCCACTTCACATTAATTATCTGGCCTGTGTCTCATTGCCTGGTCCCCGTGACTTAACCTGCCACATAACCAAATCAATACCCCACGCCGCACCTTCTGAGGTGGCTGCAAAATTCAAGAAAAATGTGATATCACCCACAAATCCACTTCATCTGTAGATAGGAGGGTAACAAAAGATAACAAAAACATAACCTTTATTTTCATGTAACTGAACCACTGATGAAAACATACGTTATGAATATCATATATCATATTCTAGATCTATATTATAGAGCCCTCTAAATCTGACACACTGGACCTTTAATTGTTAAAAATATTTATGAAGATGAAGACATACTGCATATTTCCCAGTACTTGCAGTACTTCTTAGAATTTGAAGGTGCTTTTCATTACTTACAAAATACTAAGTTGGCTGACTCCACAGTATATTGCAGATCTTTTATTCTTGTACCTTGAGATTCTTTTAGCCTTTTATCTGGACTTTGGCTAAAGAGGGACAAAACTTTTGAAATGAGAGCCCAAAGGCAAGCTGAGTTAGTAAAGTCTTTGCTGACTTCCCAAGTAGTTTAACTTTAACATTGACATTTCATTTGTTATTTCTTTGTGTTGGTATAAAAGTATGAAATCTGAACTCATCATTAAATCATCCAACCTTTTTTATGAAAGCATACTATTTGTCTCTTATGAGTCTGTTACTGCTCAGCAGCCAAAGCAAGGAGTGTGTGAGAAAAGTTAACACATACAGTGCTCTCTGTTATTCCAGGCAATTACCTCATGTAGTGAGGTGTTGGTTGGAACCAGTGGCTGTCTGCACAGACAAGGCCTCCATTATGCTTAGAGAACTGTGCTCCATGGACAGTTTTTTCATTGGCCATCAGTTATAAAGCTGGCTTTTCATGCTAATGAAAACATGAGGTCTACATCTATCAGGACGATTGAGCAACAAGTGACTGGCTTGCAGTGAATGCAAGAAAAAGTTAGAGCTCCGCAAATGTGCTCTCTTTCTTAGTGTCACACACCTTTACTTAGTATAATGTTTCTGTAGAAGGCTCATATTATTCAAGTCAAATGAGTGAGGCAAAGGACATCCCATTGAACATTTTTGAAATGAACATTTGTCTTCTTATTTTGAAAAAGCATGATTATTTGTTTGCTCAGGTTGTGTGCTCAAGCAGATATTTGCTTTAATGTGAAGGAGAGAAGTGTAACACCTCCTGAGGCAGAGACAGAGGTAAACAGAGAATTCAATTACATACAAGTCACTTCCCATCATCATAACACATTTTGTTCTCTTTTTCATAATGCTAAAAGTGCATTTTTGTAGGAAATGCAGCTAACGTGTTTTTTGTTTGTTTGTTTGTTTTTTTGTTATAAAGACATTTATTTTTATGAAGCTGTTTTCTCATTCAGGCCTGCAGATTTATGAGGCATGCCTTATCTTAAATACACATTTCTAACCTTTGACCATTTTTTTCACAGGTAGAGAGGGTGCACTTATTTACCACCTCCACTTCCCCCACCCATCCCTGGACTCTCAATCCTGCAGCAAGGCCCTGGGTTACTCCACAGGAACAAAGACAGGCTGTTCGCTCAGTTATTCATGGTGCATCAAGGTATGAGGCGTCCCCACCACAGGAACTGGGCAGGGCTGACAGAAGGAAGAGTCTGTATTTGGATACATGCTAAGAGGCACTTGATTGGACCTTACCACTGTGAAGGCGGAGTTATGTGCATGTTAAGAACACACTCATTATACTGTCAGATATTAGAAAGCCGTTAAAACATATGTACAACCAGCTTTTACTTTTAGATCTTCATAGTATGAACTTCAGGTTCACAATATAGTTTCCTTTTAATCCTCCCATAGCTTACAATATTATTATCACCGTGCTGTCAGGTTTGCCAAATTATGATTTATGTGATATTCGTGGACAGGATCATCGAAGTGCAATACAGGGGAGGTTTGTATCTCTACTTTTTCATGTGATTCTATCGGCTTCATCAGATCGAAACCAGCACATTTAATCAGTGCATAGACACAGTATAGATCATATGTTGCATCTGTCTTGTGAGATGTGTCGCTGCCATGTTTGGTGGGATTGTGGCCTGTTCAAATAGTAGAACATTCCAGACTTTTGTGCTACTTTTGGATAATCTAATGATAGAATTGCCAAAAACCAAGCAGCATGTAGTAATATTTCACAGGTGCAGTTATTCTACTTTCGATGCTTCAAGTCTTTTGTTTCTACAGGAAGTAGTTTTTGAATGACATGCCTGGGAACCAATCAGTGCTCAGCAATATTAATTCTGACTGATGAATGAGCCAGAGATAGTTCCTCAGCTAGTGGAACTGGAAGAGCATGACGTGGTAGCTGTGACACGCTGAAGGTGGTATCTAAACTCCTGAGCTGAAGGTAGTTTAAACAGCCACTTTTTGGTGGAAATATGTTTGAAACACACTGGGCATCCAGGATCACATTGCTGTAGTTCTTGTAACTACTGACAAGTTAAATAACAGATTGGATAGACAACATCCTGCTGGATATCTGTTTGACTGTAGCAGCCAACTGACTGGGTGAAGTCCACAAATAATTACTCCAAGTGGGGAAGGTTGATCCTGATGTCTTGCATTTTTAAAGATAAAAAAAACATTACAAAACAAATGAAATTAGAATGTCCAGGGGCTATTAATGCGCTAGAAAAAGCATGAATCATAAATTTTGACTTGGAAGATGACTCAGCAGCTCTTTTGGGAAAGAGGTCTTAATGAGCCAGAGGAAAAGAAAAAAACAAACAGCTCAGCTTGGGCCCTGTTCAAAATACCAGTCCACAGAGAAAGAATGATGCTTATTGTTCATTGTATACCTGCAGATGGACAGACACGTAGGAGGGGGCACAGGTTTCGTATTCAAATTTCACCTGTCCTCTACAACCCCTCTGTACTGTAGAGCAGCCATGAATTGAGTTTATTGTGAGGAGCTGGCCAGTATAGAAGAGGAGGACCGACAGTGAGGCCACTGCTGACTGCAAGCCCCCCAAATGATACCTGTGCTGCTTACGATGACCGTGAACACTTGATAATGGTGAAAATAAACATAATAAAAAAAAACAATAATACTTTCCATCAAGAAGTATCAGAGTATTTCCAAGTTTTTTTTTCTTTGTGGTGACACTTTCATTACAGAAAACAACTGGGAACATTACACATTATCAGTGAGTTAAAAAAAACTGTTGGAAAACAATCTCAATGTAAGGTCCATGAGTAGCTGTACTGGACCTTTTAAACACATCACACAATTGCACTCCAGTTTGCATAATTGTCATGGAATTGTAGATGACGGAATTTTGATGCTGATGCTGAGTGGGTTATCCTTATGGAATAAAGTCAATTAATTGAAGTTCCAACTAAATTAAATGGCAGTTCCTGACTACAGTCAAACTACAAACTACAGTCTGTTTGAAAGTAAACACTATTATTGTCATTTGTAGTGAAGGAGGTACACTCAACAAAAATATAAAAGCAACACTTTTGTTTTTGCTACCATCTTTCATGAGTTTTGAAGTAAAGGATCTGAACTTAAATGCTCTTCATTCTTGATATGACACACCTGTGTTTTGAGTTTTGAACACAATTTGGGAGAAATAGACCATCTGTGTGCATTGAGTGCAGTTGTTTAAATGATTTTAATAAGAGAGCTTTAGAGAAGCTTAAACATCACCTTCTTTCACAACTGACCAATTGCCAAATTCAAGTGTTGGAAATGTCTATGGGATGGGGGGTCGTGACATTGTTTGACAGTCTGAAAAGCCCTTCAGACTCAATATACTGGTCACTTCAGTTGCAGTTTTTAGAACAGATTCACCCAAACTGGTGGCAGTCAGGACGATCAGCAACACATTGGCAGTTGCTTCAGTTGCTGAGGCTGAAACCTTAAGGGTAGGAATCAGTACTGGGCTTGTGAATGGTGAAGGATCGTGTCCCCAACTATGACATGATCCTTCACCAGGGTAACTGCCTCCAGGAGACCAGAGGTTCAGTGACCCACACAGATGCTCCTGGTAGGAACACTTAGACAAATTGCCACACATGACACTGTCAGCAAAGAGACCCTCTGTTGTCATCCATCCTCACCTGGAACAGCAGCTGGGCTGATAGTCAAGAATTGCTGTTGTTGGTCCTCTGGGGTAGCTCCAGGCAGGAAAAAATAGAATTTTGGTGCTATGATTAGAAAATGGATACTGTTTTTCTATTCAATAGGAATTTGTCTAAATGTGTTGATGTAGCAACCCCAATACATTATAATCCCAGAATACTGTATCAATGCCACTACGAAATCTGAGGCTACTGTAGCACCAATATCTGGCTAAAATGTCATAGTTTCTATTGAGATCTTTTATACCTAAATGGGAAAGAAGGTTGTTCTGGGTCTTACCGTTTCTGAGATCTAAACACTTCAAACACACAAACAATGCCAAAGTCCAAGGACTAATTATAAATGCTGATGGCCTGCTTTTCGGGGGTTGAAGCGCACACAAATTGCCATCATAATAAAGCCAGTTAGCCATTTGACACCACTTCCATTATGTCCTTTAAAATCTTCCTGTTAAGATAACAGCTGATTAAAAACGTGAGTGTTTACCATCCAGTCAAGCAGACAGAAACATGAGCTTCTGCTGTGCAACCAGCACCAACTGCTGCTGCAGCACTTCATCTTTTGTGTTGTATTACCTTAGCATAAACAACGACCAGATCCCATTTCAGCCTGTCTGAACACTGGCTCATCAACAAACGCTGACTTGATTGCAGCAGACAAAAAGGGCTGCAGTAGATATAAAAGGCTGAAAAAATAAGGATAACAAGAACCTGGAAAATCTCAAGGGAGCTGAGAGCTGAGCTGAGAATTTGACTGCAAGATGTCTAAAGCTGCTCTTCTACAGCCTTTATACTTAAAATTTCTTAAAACTCAAGCTTGTTAAGAGCAGTGTTATTCTGACAGACTGAGAAATAGGAGTCTGTGCTTGAACACTCTGAGTTATGGTGGCTTACAAGCTCCCAACTCCTCACACTTATTTGATATACTTTATATCAATCCTGTTAAGTCATCAGTATCTTGAGCCAAGCCTGGAGCCAGCCAAAGAGGGAATTAAAACATCACTTTCTACAGTTAGATGCACTAAGGGCAAAATGCAGTTAATCCTAGGATCTGCATATGAAAAACACCATGACTTGCATAGTATTGCACTAGTATAGCTAAGCAGAGCCCATTAAACTAGTTCAATTCAATCAGAATACTCAGTTAAAGTTACCCTGTGAAGGTTTCATTGTAAACAACGATCAAGAGTGATTAATTATTCTTTAATAAGCCAGAGCTTGTTCAGAGATGCGATTGACAACAAAAGATTATTGCTCACAGACTGCAGTGAGAGGCCAAACAACTTGTAAGAAGCATCATACATTTATTCAGGAATAAATAAATCATCAATCATCACAAGCTTTCATTTTAATCTAAACTTTTTCAAATCAGTTCATATCTTCATGACAAAAAGCATTTAATTGACAGAACACATAAGAACAACAAGTCTTTGGCATTACTACTCTCAATGTAAGCGTAGTCTCTGAAATCTCAAGAACAATGTGGAAACATAGAATTGTGAATTCAGGCATTTCCTGAAATTACTCATAATAATAAAATAACTTCTTCTCCTTCTGATGCTTTAAATGCTTTGTGTGGTCAGTGAAGGTTAGACTTACAATGATTAGAGTGAATGACATAATCTACAAAGTGAATTCAAATCCATAAGCAAGACCACATGGAAAAATCATTCATTTAAGGTCCAGCAAACAATGTTTAGAAATATTAGTAAAATGTACTTTTTTAAGTAAGTAAGTAAAGCAACAAAGAACAATGTTTCTTTCAGTGTTAAATTTTTGATGCAGTGTTTTAATTTTGCAGGTGATTCAGATTAGGGATGTTAATTTCTAAAACTAATTTCAGCATTGATGAAACAAGACTTTAAAATTAGACTAGTCTAAAACAAAACAAAATGTTCAGGAACAAACTCAACTAAAGAATTTGTTAGCACACATACCACACACACAGCCAGACTTCACAGGCTTCTGTTAAATGAGATATATCCTGTTGCATGCATTTTAAGGCGGGGGCAGCTTGATAAGTTCTCAGCATTTAACTGTAACTGATTCTGAGGAAAATAAAAATTCTGTTGATGTTATTAGACATTCTCATGGCTGCATGCCATCATGTCTAATTTTAGCTTTTATTTTTTTATCTTTTTATTTTATTTCAATAGCTTTTTCCACCACTGGATGGATTTACTTTGTAATGTAATGAGAAAACCTAGATGATGTGACATCATTGATGATGTAAAGAGGATAATCTGACAGGTATTAGTTAATTTGTCATAATTAACCATACTCTTCTTTTCAACGACAGTTCCATAACGTTAATCTTTCCTCTGGATAGTTCCATCTCAAATTGACTTGTTCTGTGAAGTTAGATGGCAGACAGTAAAATCATGCAATTAGTGTAACCAACTTGTATATCTGGTGTCCACTAGTGAGGGTATCAACATTTAATCTGCTAGTTCCTACCAGAGTAGGATCGTCCCTCTCTACCTTCAAAAACTTCCTGAAGACCTCCAGCTCTTCAGAGAGGACCTCCTCTCCAACACTGCCAACAACTGGACATGATCATCTATCCCCCTTCTGTCACTTAATTTTCTAAGAGTAGTACTTATTGCTGCACTAACATGTCCCTGTCACTCTGTACCATGATTGTTTCCTTTTTTATAAGTCGCTTTGGATAAAAGCATCCATCAAATGACTGAATGTAAATATAGTCATTCACATCTCTAGTTCAGATGGTTTCTCTCCAGAATGTCAGGTAGTGGAAACTACAGCGATGTTCATTTTATGACTTTATTATGTTTGCTACCAAGTTCAATGTGTTCCAGTGAAACAGGTAGTAGAATTGAAAGATTGGGAGTAGTAGCTGTTCATTGCAGCCACATTCACTCACCCGCTCCTTCCTATTTAGATCTAAAGCCAGTTTCTACTGTAGAAACATAGCAGTTCAACATGGTGGACTCAGCGTCTGTAGATATAAAATGCTGATTCTAAGGTAACAAAAACATAATGATTCTTATTTTCAGGCGATTATAGACTAATGGAACCAAAGTTATGAATATTATATTTCATTGTGGTCATATTCTGTAAATAGAGCCCCTTAAATCTGACACACTGGACCTTTTACAAAATGAAAACACTCAGGTAATATGCTTGCATCTCAAAATAGTGAGCAGATGTACAGATCTGGCCTCCTGGAGGTACACTCCTTTTCTGTAATTTTGCACCTTTGCACCTACCCTCTTCTCTCCTTATCACATTTTCTGTTCCTTTCTGTATCACGTGTGCACATGTAGACGTCTTTCCATCAGCTTCTCCTCCAAACACTTAATCAGGATCGGGTCCACTTTGGGGTCAAATTTATTAGCAAACCAGTGACCATAGTTTAGGAGCCAGCGAAGTTCAGCTGCTCCGTAGATGCAAACACTCCGCATGTGTATTCCTGTGCAGGCTGGGTAAAGCTTTCCTTCTAAATAGTTCCATTTGACTAGTCGTGTCTTACTTCTTAGATCCGTAACATCTGCTTCTGACCTGGGAATGTGTCCAGGCACCCCAGGAACCCTGACAAGGGTGGCCCAGAAGTGTTCATCTGGTGAGTATGTATCAGCAGACCATATCAGAAAGTCCTTTGCCACCTGGCTGCTACTAATGTGATTCACAAAATCCCATGACAGGACAAAATATGCACTGCCAATGAACATCTCAATACCATGAGGAGGAACATCTTTGGAGGCTGTGGTTTTGACAGGAATACGTCGGTACTCATAAGGCACATTTTTCAGCTCATGCTGGAACCTGAAGCGCTGTTTCTTGAGTTCACTGGGTTGGCTAGTCTCTAGCATGTTACTACCATTCAGCTGTTTAAGCTCCATTACCAGTTCATAATTTGACTTGAGAGGAAAGTCCTGGCCACACAGGTTGATGACATACTTCCACTTGACATCTGACCTCAGCAGGTCCGAGAGGCAGTTTAGGTCTGCATTTAGCCTGCTGATGTGGGCATATTCCACAGACTCCAATTTTGAGGCAATGAATACATTTTGAATACATTGGGCCAAGTTTTTAATAGCCTTTATAAATGCTGGAGAGGACTTCTGATCATAGTGAATGCAGTAGATGTTATTAGGTGCATAGATGGCATGAAGAATGCGCTCCACCATGGGTGCATTCTTATGCACCACCAGGGAGTAAGCCAATGGGAAGCTGTGTTCTTCATTCGACACTGGTACCTCATTGTAACCCCTCGTTTTGATAAACGTTTGACAGTCTGAGGTCAAACTCACAGTGCTATCATCATCCACGTCAACGACTTTACGTTTGATCTCAAGAGCTTTACCTATTTCCACAGGGTCCAGCTCATAGATGGCGGTGCAGTTGATGTCATACCTGCGGTTGTGAATTCTGGATAAGCCGACGGTGATTCCATAAGGTTCTATGTAGATGCTGTCCCTCACTGTCACTTTAATGTAGACCAGCTTGAGCAGACAGGCAGCCAACAGAGTGAAAGAAATCAGGAAGCACCTGTGTCTCAATCTATGGATGTTGTGGGCACATCTTATTTTCATTCTACAAACAAAGGAATAAAAAGACATGGAATAAGCATGTGTACTACTGTAAGGAATTATGAGAAAACTATAAAATGAACTCATTTAAAATAAGTGAATAACTTAGTTTTAGTTAGTAGTCTGTGATTTTCTTTACCTCACATAATTGACTTATTTCAGTTTATGTCTGATGTGTGACAACCTGTTTCTGCTCTAAGTTACCTTGCTCTCTAAAGTTGTCTTTGAGCGTCTCCCACAGTTCCACGGAAAAACCTAAACATGAGAAAAATGTCTTCAGCGGGTGTGAAGGTACAATCCAAAAAGTAATGAAACATTACGGTAACATGGCAACAACACGCACAACACATTCAAGACAAGTGAAGCATCGTGCTTTACACAAAAAGCAAAGCCAGGTTCGCCTCCCTGCATTACGCACCGCACACGCGCGTCTCTCCAGAAGGAATCGCGAGGCAGTGAACACAGGCAGTGTATCCACACACACTTTGCGTTTATCAGCAGCATATTTAGAATGTGAGGGAGCGCAAAACTTACCACATGCGTAAAGAAAGCGCGCATTGATAGAACCGAGTAGTTTTCAATCCCGTCTGCTATGTCCGGAGCTCCATCGCGGACTGGAGCGACTGTTGAAAGGAGTGGCAGGGGGGAGAGCTCCGGCAGCAGTCCGCCCACTGCCCAGTCACATCCAGCACATCACCACCACCCGATACATTTACCACCCATTCACTAATGATTAACCCTCTTCAACAAGACCCAAGAACGAGGGAAGTCAAAGCTTATCTCATATTACACACAACCACCCATCAATGTGTCCAGGTACAGTCTTATCTGTGTACACACTATGCACAGTATACTGTATATATCACAGCAAGGCAGGACCCAAGGCCACAAGTGACAACTGAAACATTTCACACACCAAAGCAGACACTTGAACTGTAATGAGCGGTATTATTTAAATTATTCATCATATATAGTTTTATACTTGTAATAGTTCAAAATGTCACATTTAACAGTGCAAATACAACATGTACCTCATACACTGAACTTATACTGATACATCATAGTGTGAAACTACAACCTACCACCAAACTCTCTGAGCACTTAGATATAGATTATAGATCATTTAGATAATATTTAGATAATTAGACATAAACAATTATGACATAAACCTTATGAACATGTACAGAACCAGAACAAACATGACAACAAAAAAAAGATAAATGTTCTCAAACATTTTTCAATCATCACTGAGTGGAAGTCACCTGTGCAGTGCAGTAAACCTATTATAAAATGAGTGAATAAGTCAAACTCACCAAGTTAAATGTCTAAACAGTTATTCATGAACAAAATGTGTGGTGACTAAATTATAAAAATTCACTCTCCCAGTCCTCAGAATCTGAATAGCCATTGCTTATGAAATTCTCCCAGTAGTAGTCCATCACAGCGTTTGGTAGTAGTTCGTCATCACCCACCAAATGCACTTTTTTGATTTTCCTGAGGAGGCTCAGGCTGTCTGCCTCTGTGGAAACAAAAAACATTCAAATACATTTAAAGCTATATTAAGTCCATTTTAATATAAATGTATTTTCAATACATTTTAATGAGGCTCTACTACAGTGGTCAGAGAAACTCTGACTCAGGTGATTCAGCGTCTGCTCGCTTAATTTGAGTTGCTCTGAAGGAAATGCCCAAGCCAGGATGTATGTGGAACTGAGGCCAAGGTTAGCTATGACAGTAGACAGGAACTACTGACCTGTGGACAGCACTTCCTGACAAGAACCAGGCCTGCAGTGTTGAACATCCTCTTCAGGACATGCCTGCGGTGGATTTCCTTCAGCCTCCATGTTCAATAAGTAATAAGACAAAGGTTTGTCTCTGAACGTCACCTGGACAAACAGTTCATCAAAAATAGATTTTAACACCACTAACATATCTGTTCAGAAATAATGACTTATTAATGAGATGTCAAAGGTATGGTATCTATGGATATGTGAAACCTGAGGCTGAGCCTATCAAATGTCTTTCAGCATTACTATGGAACAACAGGCCTCTGTAGTACTAGACTTTTTTTTAATTTTCTCAATGGGATAGAAGATATGGATCAGTGTATGTGCTGGTGCACAGCTCTACAATGAACACTAAATAATTTACAGCCTAGTGCTGTGCACAGACCCTTACTGGCAGGCAGGAAACAGCAGAGAAGTGAACCTTGTTCCACACCAACAGATAAGGAAGGAAAAGTGTGTGTGGGATTGTTCACAGTCAACTCAGTTATTCTGGATTTATAACTATTAGAAAATATCACTGCAAACCTTTGTGGTCAACAAATCAAAGTGGTTAATGAATCAAAATTAGACTTGTGAGTGGCAAAGAGGCTCAGGTTGTTCACAACATAGATATGTTGATACAACTAGGCTACCTTAAAAGAAGGAGTGACACCTCTTACTTGTTTCATCATTAAAATGCTATACTATTTGTCATTGGATTTGTCCATTCAGGGCACAGTGCAGGATGCCTCCACGGAGTTGACAAGACAACTTGAGTTATAAGCCAACATGTGGAAGACCACAGCCACATGCACCAATGAATATCAAACTTTGGTAAATACTTGTGCATGTGCACCAAAATTGCTGAAATTCTGTCCAACATGTTTTTGGTATTTGTGGTGCTCCCTATATGTTGAGTATCAGATCTCACAAGTCAGTGCACATTCTAGTTAGCTACCACTATGCAGTACAGTCCTGGCAAAGTTTAAAACATGTGAGATACTTATACTATAATTCCACTCTAGGAATTACTAAGGAGACTCCTTTTCATGCAGTGCCATTGTCTGTCTTAACATGGTCTGGCTGCTTATGTAAGTCTTTTCAGTTTCTGCAGCCATTCTTATGTTTTGAGTGTAGTCAAGGGTCTTAAGGCAAACTGGTGTCTAACCTTGTCCCAGGTGTACGCTGAGCTGACAGGAATGTTGTTTCTAAGGATAGACTCCAACCAGCATTCTGGAGCCAAGTGCAACTTGCCTTTACTGTCCTGTATCGAGCCATCGCCCAGCATGTGAGCAAAGTGCCACTGACCCTGCAGAGGCAAGACAAACACGTTATTTTCTTCATTCATTAAATATGTTGTCTTTGTATGACAGCAGCACTGGCAACAAATGGCCTGTGTTGAGAGTACTGCTGAACTGCAGTGGTTGATAAACCACTCTATGTACAGTATTACAGTTTCATTTTCTATGAGGTAATAGAATAAGACATGGGCTGTAGTATTATTATTGCTTGCATGGCTTGTCATGTAATGAATTCAGGATGTTGGACGATAAGTGTGTTTGGTGACAACTCTAGAGAGGATTAAATGTTTTAAGAGAAGAGCTTTACCTGACCTTCAAGAACAACTGTAGAGTACTTCCAGATGGCATGACTCCACTCTGTATGAGCTTGAAGAGATGTCTGCGATCATCTTTAGCTCTTGTCTGTATCAGGGCATTATTTCCTTTCATCTCAAAGTTGATGTGTTGTAAAGTATTCCCTGGTTGTGGGGCGCAGCTCTGACTACTGCTGGCTTTCTTATTCAGCTCATCTTTATGTGTTGGAGTCTTCTTCCCCTGGGTTAGTAATGAAGCAGGAGGTCTAAGCAATGTTAAGTCCTTGGCATTGTTTGGGGGTGCTGATCTTAACAGACTGGCCTGTGGGACTGGTCTATTGCTTTCCTTTCTCTGACCATCTTGATTACAGCAATGTGCTTCACTAGCTTTAGAAGAAGTCGGTGTAGAAGACAGAGAGTAGGCGTGATCCTGTTCCTGTCTATCTAATGTACGGCGTTTGGCCTTCATGGGTACATGCATCTCTACCAGATTAATATGCTTCTGGAGGATCTCCACCAAGCTTCTCTGAAGCGAAGCCAGGGAGTCAAGTTGCCTTTTCAACAGACGTCTCCGAAGGCAGTCAGGCGCACCCCTACACAGAGAACCAAACAATATTGCTGTCATTTAGATAAGTAGTGTGCTGGCACAATCATAAGAGAAACCTTTAGTCATGTCTTTCTGTCTAAAAACTGCATAAAGATTTAGAAAAAGACTGCACCTCAGCAATGAATGGCAACCACAATGTTTTAAAAGCATGATACTACATTGAATTTCTACCTTTACTAGACAAGTGACAGTGAAGAGAGACACCTTAGACTGAGAAAGACAGGTGAGTGACACAATTCAGTTCAGATTTCATTTACTGCCCCACCAGAGGGGCAACTTTTGATATATCCCACCATGGTGAACAACGCCACTTTGGAAGTAAAAATGAGTCAAATGCACCTGAAATACCCACAATAGTTATCTGCTGCATTTTAAAACTCTGTAATTACAGAATCAGAATATAACTCTGCAAGATACATAAGAGAAGAAAACATTTCATCTGCTATTTTATTGCTTCACATTCATCTCTACATCAGTGGTTTAGATAATATGGTTCAATAGTGGGCTTGTTTGAATTCTGTGTTAGGCTGTAAAGTCATGTGTAGCACAGTCACCATGTCTTCAGATCTCAGCAGTGACTGTGAGTGAAACTTTATTATAGTCATGAGGAAAAGTGAACTGACCAGTATTTTTGGGCAAGATTATCTTTGGCTAGCTGTTGTTTGGTGAGCGCCTCAGTCAGCACTATGTGGATATGGCTGAGAGCAATATCATATCTGTCTGAAAAACAGTTAGCACAGTACAGTAACAGATACAAATTCAGTGTCGGCCTGGTTGTTATTTGTTGTTGTTATACCATACCATCTCATTTGCATTGCAACAGCTGGACATTGACTAATACTGGTGTATAACTGCCTTTGCATGTTCATGAAAATATAAATGGAATATTTTTACTGCTGTCTGTGAAGTGGCAGCAATGATATTGGTGAGAGGATGTTGTGTGGCTCAGAGGTCTCCTGGATCCATATTCTTTATAGAAGTTTACAGTCTACAATATTGTCCTACTAAATGTCCACACATTATTTAAGTCATTTTATTATGTTGGTCTATGTTGGTCGATTTCTTCAACCTCCCATTAAAGAAGTTTTTAATCTAAATTGAGGCTCTAAGGATAGAGGGTGGTGTATGCCGTACACACTGTAAAGCCCCTTGAGGCTAATTTGTTACATGTGATATTGGCTATTGAAAAAACAACTGACTTGACAGGCTGGACTTCTGCAGCTGATTTACCTGCATCTTCCAGAACTTCCAGAGGCCAAGCTGATATTTCTTTGTGTTTTCTCCTAACCTCATCCAAAGCCACCGTTACAACAACTGAATGACTCAGCTATTAAAAAAAAAAAAAAAGATAATTAGTGAAAGAAGTATTAAATCAAAGCAGCCAAACCAGTGAAATTTCAATAAAGTGATGCTACATGTGGGAGAGAGGGATGACGTTATGATGATTGGATGATTGGACCTGTGCCATTAATGGTTAAAAAGACCTTTTTTGTCTGTGTACATTTAATCTGGCCTCAGCTGACACTAATGCACACTTGATTCTGAAGGTATTCAAAGTGTAAAGAGCTCTCACATTATCAGAGGTGGTGTCTTTCTTTCTCAGCTGAATGTCACTGGGCTCTCTGGCTCCGTCTCTGTCACCTGATTCTCTGGGTTGAACATTTGCCGTGTCATTGTGGCTGGGACTGAAGCTACTCTGGCAGGAGAGCTGCATGTGGCAGTGAGCTTCTAAGGATGTGTCACCTGGAAGAATCGTAAATCCAAAATCGTTCCAAAAGTTTTTTAAGCTTGGAATCAGCAATAGATTCAAAACAACTGACACTGATTTGAACACAGATTTAGAGTCAAGTGTTGCCAAATGTCCTATTCTATAGTTAGATTTATTATGTGGAAACTACACTGACCAATCTTAAATGCATACACCGTAAATTCTATGAACCACTCCAGTAAAATCGGTAATCATCAAATAAATTTGTTAGTTGCAACTTTAATAGTTATCACCACATCATATCATACATTTCTCTTCACAAACCAAGTACAAATTATAACCACTATACTCTCTGTCATGTTTTGCTAAGCTGATAATAGTCTAGTATTTTTGGATGTCAAAATAAAAGGCTTGGATCACATTTGCTCTATAGAGTCCAGAATCCAGAATGTGGAAGGGAACTCACCTTTTTGTTGTGCAGGTGCCTCACAAGGCCACTCACATCTAACAGAAGATGCTTGGAAAGTCGAGAGCAGCTCTTTGATATTCTCCTCCTTCGCCATGTCTAGTGCACTGAGGCCACTGAGATTCTTGTTATAGATGTTTGACCCATACTGGAGGAGAAGCTTCACTACCTACACAACACACATGTATTTCAGAACATTTTGTTAGACAGCAGAACCTCCAATAGCTCGTGGAATGAGTGATAGTTATTAAGTTAATAATGTGATTAAGCCTTCTGGCTTTTGTCATAACTGGTAACTAATAAAGTTTTTTTGTCCGTTACAATTGATGCTAAATATGCTGCTGTAGTCTTATCCAACCTTATCTAATATAACATTTGTATCAGAGGATTGTTTAGCAGCTTTCACAGTGCAACAACACACTCTCCATCTGGCCGAGAGCTTTAATATGCTCCATGGATGTCAGTTAAATCTTGTAACTGAATCCATCATTGAGCTGTCAAAAAGGAACATAAACACAAATAGACATTTACAATAACACAAATGACAAAAACAGAGAAATCAAGCATTAAAATATAATGATGCTGAACAGGATGTTCACTACATTTGTCTGGACAAAGATGGTAATGTCAGTCTGTCTAGGCCAATTTTTACTCGACTAGACAGACTGTTTAAAATTGTTCCCAAATAAGAGGAAGGAAAAGAGGCAAAGGCAAAGAGAGAGTGTTATAATAGTAATATAACAGCAATAAACTATTTTAGTGTTGTAGTAAACATTGATGTCTTTGTAAAACCCAGAGACAAATTTTAGTCTGTCAGAAAACTGAATCTGAACTGAAATGTGTGGAACAGAGGCTGGTCTGAGAGTGATACCAGGATGCCGACTCTCTATGAACATGTGGAAAGTATATTTTACTTGCTACATCTTAAAGTGTGTCCATTACCTGATAGTGTCCAGATGAAACAGCATCATGTAAGGCTGTGACACCATCACAGCTTCTACTGTCAACAGTAGCTCCAGCCTTCAACAGCTTCTCAACCACTGCCTCACTACCCACAGCAGAGGCCTCATGGAGAGCTGTCCAGCCTGACAACAAGTCAACAATTACTGATGAGAGTGGGACTTGTGTTTGACAGTTTTCACGAGTAACAGATAGACGTAAAATATGTCAGAAGTGAAAATAAACAAGTGTCTAAGACGTGACAAACCTGCATAATCCTCCACGTTGACATCGATCCCAGCTTGAATGAGCACTTTAACTTGTGCTAGATCTCCTCTCATACATGCTTTGTGCAGAAGAGTCTCTCCCTTTGCATTTCTCCTGTTAAGTTGTGTCTTCTTGGGAAGTTTCACACATCGCAAAACATTTGCTTTGAGGATAAAGAAATGCAAGATTTGTGAAGTAAACATGACAAATTACAGGGGAAGGTACTTTCACTTGAAATCCAGAGTCTTAAGGTCTCATACATCACACAGCAGCACATTGCTGCCACCATTACAAAGAAAAACTTGCTCAGTTTCTCTTATAACAAGAAATCCTTGCATCTCTTCAAATGCATCCACGTTTCCCTCACTTTTATCTTTTCTTTGTCTTCGCACCTCTAATGCATGCAGAGAGCACAGAAAGGATGGTTTTCAGAGAAATGAGACCTCCTTTCCTCTGAAGCATCGCATGAAGTGAAGCTGTTTAAAGCTGGATCAGCTGTCAGTTGGTTTTAACAGCTGTAAGTTGAAACTTGTGATGGAGTTTGTGTCTGCACACACATGCACTGTGCTAATCCTAACACAGACAAATAGTTATTAGCGTTAGAGCAGCAAGTTCTTTCTTTCTGTTACGTGTTTAACAATCACTGGCACATGAAGAACAACCTGCATTCTGTATTCACACTACCCAGAGATCCCTCCTCGATTCTTGCTCTACCACGTTTTAGGACCACCTGCAAGATGGTGAACATCTTCTGGTTCAAGCGAGGATTGAGGAAATATCAAATAAAAGACTTTGGATCTCTTAAGACCTCTTAAGACTCTGCCAGAATGCCATGCTCCAGCCTTGATTCTTGCAGTTTGCTATTACCTCTACCTTTTTCCCATTTCATCTGTTCATTTTGCTCTCCAACTCCTTGCAGACCTACTTCACTCAGTTCTCCAGCTCACTTTGGCTCCCTGGATTTTGTCCAGAGCCCATAAGTAACAGTTCAAAGTAATAGCCCATTAAAAGATACAGTAGGAAGTGAATGTGTTTGCTGCACATAAAATGTAAGAATGGGTTTCTCTTTGAAGTTTGTGCGCAGCTCTGGAAAAAAAAGACTAAACACTGAAAAGATGGCTGCAGTTCTGTTCCACTCCATGTCTGGTGAGAACGGCTAAATCAACAGACCAGCAACAAGCAAAAAGCAACAATCGAGTTTCAAACTAAATACACACCTAGTTTTACTACGCCTAGTAGGTGATCTGAGTGAAGGGCTACAAAACAATTAGAAAGTTTCCAGGACAAAATAGATGATTTCTAGGATTTGATTTGGATTTATATCATTTTCCAAATGTTTCCATTTCCAGGTTTTCCAGGACAGGTGGGAACCCTTTCAATTTACATGTCACTTTTTACACAAAAGGTGTATGGGTATAGTATGTACAGAATGTTTTATGATATGACAAGAAAATGGAATCATTTGGTATTTCATAATAATGTGAAAAAAATGTAATGTGAAAACAAAGATCCTTCTAATATCAAGAAACTGTACAAACATGTTTGTCATGGTAGCAACAATACTGCATGGTGTTTCAGGAGTTTCAAACATAATTACCTGATTGAGCTGCAGGATTGGCACAGCCTGCTGCAGACTGCATACAGCTGGATGTTCCTGGTGATTGATTTGTCTCCATTTGCTTTTTCGGCTCTTTGTTCCTAGCCTGTAAATTGAAATGACTTGTCTCCATGTCCTCAGCTAACCCTTTGCTTTGGCAGATATTAAGAGGACACAACAAGCTTGCAGAGTCATCATATGAAGAAGATGTATTCCTCATGTGTTTGTGATTGCAGCCATCAGTCATCTCTGTCTCTGCAAGAAAGTGGACAGAAAGAGATGACTGTCAGACAGAGATAGGATTCAAGAACCACTTCCAGTTGTTTTTCTCACTGTTGCACGTTGTAAAACAATGCCATCAAACTCATGTGTCTGCTCTGCTGGAAACTTGCAGCAGGAAGAAGTCATGGAAGAAATGCTGCAATGCATGGCTTAATTTCACAAAGAAAGATGACAATGCTTGTTTGTCTGTAAAATGATCAATTCAAGTAAAGGTGGACATACCGTCAGTGCTGAAAACACATTTCTACCTCTTTATTTTTTCTACTCACATGATTTGTCTGGCACAAAAAATACATGTATACATTTCCTTACCTGTCACATGTCAGCAGCAGTAGTGCTAATTTTATGCCTTAAGTGTAGAAGAGCAAAGGTGAATATTGTTAAGGCTACTCCATAAAGACGTATGAAGGTCCTCATCAATTAAACTGCTTAAATTACTAACAAATACAAACAGTATGCTAAGTTAGGAATGTTCAAGCTAGCTGTCACTAGATACATACGTTTTGTTTATTGGCATGTGATTATAAGAATATTATAAGAACATTATGAGATGTGAATGAGTCTTGCTGAGCACAATGTTAGTTAAACAGATGAGTAGAAAGTAAAATTAGAGGACGGCTACATTCTGTTCCATAAATCACTACAACATTCTAGTCATATATATATATTTAACATATCTCTTTTCATTATCATTAATTACATATTTTGCGACCCTTCGAAAGAAAACACAATACATTCCTCAAGCAGTAAGCTCGGGATGCAAACTGATAAAAATGTTCAACTTTTTTGGCGCGAGGAGCGACGAGCTAACCGTTAGCTTGAATGTGAACAATGGCTGTGCTATTGTAGCGTCAGTTGGTTCATTAAGTGACATATAAAACAACAGCAAAGTTTATAGTGCTGTGTAGATGGTAATTAATTACCTTATGAGGTACGCCACGCCCACCTTATATGAGCCGTGAGGCATTACTAGAAGATGGACGAACATGAACGTCCACAAACAGAGCTCTGCATCATCGATCTGCACCCCTCTTTATTCTAGTCTTAGCAGTGATACTGTCTGTGGTACTAATACACATCTACAACAATCAAAGTACATGCCCTGAAAATAGAATGATAACTACAATAAGATAAGAATGAAATAAGTTTCTGAAATGAAATATTGTTGTCTAAAAATAAATTATTCCTGTCTGTCAGACCTCTGATTTCAACTTTAGAGCCACCTGCTGGTCATACATAGAAAGGTGATTTATATGTACTGCATAATGAACTATGTACTGTAATGTTTGTGCAATTAAATAAAAATGGTTCAGTGTTGCTGAATGAAGTTTTATATCTAAAATCTATAGTTTTCATTTCATTTTGGTTCTGAAGGTAATTAGACCTGATTTACTTACAGGTTTGTTTTTCTTTTCTCTAACTTAGCATCCACTGATTTAATTACACTAGCTGCAAGAACAATACAGAACAATAATGTTAAACAGGAATACATCAGGTGATGTAGTGGTTTTATCTGGTTCTCCTGCATAACATCTGTCTGTTAAGATGACTCTCTCTCTCTCTCTCTCTCTCTCTCTCTCTCTCTCTCTCTATATATATATATATATATATATATATATATATATATATATATATATATATATATATATATATAGATATATATATATAGATATATAGATAGAGATAGATATAGATATATAGATATATATAGATATAGATATATAGATATATATGGTAGATTCAATGATGTCTGTTTCTTACTATCCATTAGTTTAGAATGCAATAACTGAGAAAAAGTTCCTATACATTATGACAATCAACATATTCAATCTCATGTCATTTACTGTATAATCACTCACTCTTTTTGCTATTCCTTGTTAACATTATCTGGGTATGTTGGAGCAGGAGAAAATAAAATGGAAAGCTGGCGCTTTGTTTCCTACAAGATGCTTATCTCTGAGGATAATAAGAACAATAAGAATAATAAGAAAAATGTTTAACCTTTGACATCCTCTCTTTTGTTTTTAGTGATGACCTCTTTCACTTCCACTATTTATGTTGTAAGGGTTGTCTTCCTTCGTCACTTGTCTTTGTGTTTGTACCATGCTTATGGGGGGCTTCAATCTGGTTTTAAATTCACCACAGAAAATTGATATATACAATATATACTCAATGTAGCTTGTTGACTGCTTGATTGTGTGCTGCTGCCAACATTCTTACAGAGATGTGAATATGAATAAAGAAACCAACAAATTTAGCATGGTTCTCCGCAACAAGTTGATGGGGAGAATCATGGGTAACAATACTTTTGATAAATTCAGATTTAATTAACTTCATTTTTCACATTCACTTCATAAAAACTCTTCGCAGATATATCTTTGAGCTATGGCGTGTGAATCTCTGTGTTCACTTAACTATTTTATTTAGGACAGCTATTTACAAGCACTTACCTGGGTTTAGCAGTTTCTCAGAAATTTGGCAAATAAATGATCTGCCGTGATGCTTGTGGACCTCAGTTGGCTAATGATGTTGACCCAGATCTGCTGCAGGGCTGCAAATGCTCACCTTCTATACCTTCTAAGGAGAGGATGAGTTGTACAGGACAACTCATCCCCTCCTTACCAGGATCAGCGTGAGCTGGACCTTCAGTGAGTATGGGATTCCAACCAGTTAATACAACTGTTGTTGTTGTTTTTAACAATGTAATTTTTTTAGCTTGAGGTAAATGATCTATTTGAACACCACTAGGTGGCAGCACAAACTAAAACATATACATACACATGAAAGCCTCTTTTAGCCTCTTTGAGACAAAGATGAAAAAACAAAGAATAAAAAGAAGGCTGTAAAAACATGATTTTCCCGAGTACACTGTACAGAAAAGACTGATGACAGGAACACTCAGATCTGACGCCATTACAGCTACACTACTGGCCACCAGCTTTTTAAATGCTTTAAAATGCTGTGACTCCTGAATAAGGTGCCAACTTGAAGTGTGGTGGAGTAGAAGTAGTATAAGTAATAAAAAGGAGGATAGAACTACGAATATTTCATTCAACATTTTTTTTAATATAGCTTTTTGAGAAAAGAGAGGGGAAAAAGGATTCAGTGATTTGTTGCACATGCACACACAAAAAACAAACTACTGGGAGAACTACAGTTATGTGGTAACTTTAAAACCTGCATTTCCATACAGTTGGACACTGTTTCCATCAATTCAAATCAATTCAATTTTATTTATACTTAAAACATTTTTTGTTGTAGTCATGTCCCTCTGCTGCTGCATTTCAGAACTTATCTGGAAGATGTTAATCTCATGTTGCTCTAATACAGTGTTTCTGAAACTTTTCATACCATGTACCGCCTCAGAAAATATTTGTCTCGCCAATATTTTGACAGAAATTAACATCTAGCAGCGTAGGTTGACCCTGATCAGCTACAGATTGTTCATGCAACAGGCAGGTTTATACCTTAGGAGAAGATTGTTTGTTGAATGTTGTTGAATCCTGAACAGAATTGGTTCAAGAACCAGAGCTCATTTGATGTTAAAGGAGTTCTCCTGATCCACACTTCTCTTCCTAATATTTCCTGTTAAACCAAGGCTGTTTTAGAACCATCCATGTAATCTCTGCTATCTCATGTCACATTTGAACTAATCTTGGATGAGCGCGCGCTCTGTGAAGGAACGTGTCTACGTATCATGCTGATACTAAAACAAGATATTTCAGGAAATGCAAAACTTATTTTAAATTACATTTAACCAACCCCCTAGTTTACTATAATACAAAATGTTAAATATGGATTGATATGTTTTAAATGATTTTATTTCATTAAAAAAATGTCATCCAATTCAATTTAATTCAATTCAAATTTATTTACACTTTCAGAGAGAGAGAGAGAGTGAGGGAGAGAGAGACAGAGAGAGAGAGAAGGGGTAGGGAGACAGAGAGACAGAGAGAGAGAAGGGGAAGAGAGAGAGAGGGAGAGAGACAGATAGATAGAGAGAGAGAGAGAAGAGAGAGAGAGAGAGAGAGAGACAGAGAGAGAGAGAGAGAGAGAGAGAGAGAGAGAGAGAGAGGGGAAGAAGAGAAGAGCTCAGTGCACCATTTGAAGTCCCCCGGCAGTCTAATCCTATGGCAGCATAACTAAGGGATGACCTGAGCCAGCCCTAACTATAAGCTCTATCAAAAAGGAAAGTCTTAAGTCTACTCTTAAAAGTGTTGACCGTGTCTGCCTCCCAAACCCAGAATGGTAGTTTGTTCCACAGAAGAGGAGCTTGATAGCTAGCCAATGCAAGGAAGCCAAAATGGGAGAGATATGATCTCTGATCCCGCACGTGTTCCTGTCAGAACACGTGCAGCAGCATTCTGAATTAGCTGCAAAGTCCTAAAAGACTTATTGGAGCAACCTGATAACAAAGAGTTACAATAGTCCAGCCTAGAAGTAACAAATGCATGGACTAGTTTTTCTACATCATTTGTTAGGCCGGATGTGGCTGATTTTTTTGTGATGTGATGAAAAAGCAGCCCTTGATATATAGGGCTAATTAAAAAGGCTAAAGGCTAATTAGGCTGCCACTGTCCAGAGATGAGTGGGGAAACTTGTCACTACACATGACTCAAGTGAGCACACCTTGGAGAATACTAGCAGCAAACTGTTCCTATTATGTGTTAATGAGTAAGCAGAAGCAGTTAATGAAGTGAATTGGGAAAGTGTATTATGGATGGTTTTCTTTTCAAACATCCAGTCTGCTGTCTCATAACTTTAACTAACCAAACGTCAATCAGTGAGTTCAAATATATTTTGAATTAAAAAAAACCTTGTTACCCTCTTGGGGTCCTGAGTGGCCTCCGCTGTCTCATTCTCTGCCTCTCTCATGCAGATTTGATCTGCTTGTCGTGTTTTGACTTTTCAGCTGGTGTACTGTGTACTAACATTCCCTATTTGTGCAGGAGATCCTCTGATCCTCTTTCTACCAGCCTCATTTATATGAGATGTATGACTGGGATCCGTGTATACAACAGTGTAAATGACAGAAAAGAACCACCACAAATACACACGTAGGTGTTTCTTTTACTACACTTTGTCCATTTGTAAATTCAAAGTTACCATGAGACAATGCCTCATTTGTATATTTAAACATAAAGTTTCTGTAGTCTTTACAGAGAGGTGTGTTCATATATCATTTATAGCATCATTTATACAACATTTTTTATTCTTATTTATGGAGTGATAAAAAAACAAAATTCCCTCTGTAAAAAACGTTGACTCAATGTTATAAAGACTGTTAAACCTGGCTTTATCAAATGTTCACATTTCTGTTCTGATGTATGCAAATTTCAGAAAACTTGTGATAAAAAACAAACAAACGATTAGTCCTTGAACCTTGAGTCATCCACCTTTACACTGTGAGCATGAAAATGATGTCTGAACAGATACTGTTCCAGAAATCCTGGGACAGAATGGACTTTTTAAAGCTCGAAGCTTTTACAGTAAAATATGCATATAGGGGTTGTAAAAGAAAAACCATTAAAGCTGTTCCTTTATTGATTTCCGGTTCAGAAAACATTCATAAAAACGCCATGTTCCTTTATATCTCTATCTGTGAAACACCATTTTTATTATATTTTGTATGATTTATTAGTATTATTTGTAAAGTCAAAGTGTACATGTTAGGCCTCTGATACGCAACTGAACCTGACAAAAGCACGAGAGTCGAAAATAGAGAACACTGATGTGTACCTGATCTGTACTGTCACTACATGCGTGTCCGCGCATGGTGAGATTAGACGTCCTCGCTCTAGCCACGCCCCACTACTGCTGTCGCCTAGGAAACGGGGCGTGGATAAAGCCCTCGTGAAGCAGATGACCGACGTGATTGGCTGAAGGGTCGAAAGATGTAGTAGCGTGCCATCGCTCCATCGGTGTTCAGTCAGCCTCAGGGACGGTGCTGATAGACTGGCTTTGTGGCACAGCAGGAGACTAGAACTGTTCCTTGTCCAACACCCGCTCAAGGTAAGTCAAGTTTATCTGCTTATTATGTTTGGAGTAAATATAGTCTCTACAGGTGACATGGAAGACTAAATCCACCGTGCTGCGGCCGGACTTAACACTACAGCAGAGCCTATAATGCCTCTTAGAAAATTGTATTTAAAATAGTCCCATGTAATTTAATTCAGTTTATTACAAAGTTGCCCACCTATTCACAGCTTTGAATTCAAAAATATATGTAGTTAAACTAATGTCTTAATGACATGTGATCACATGTGTCCTAGATTTACTTTGGATTAATGAAAATGTATAGCTGATGGATTATTTTGCAAATAATGTAATCTATTACTGCTTAACTGATGCATTTGGAAATTCTGTATACCTATGGAATAATGGGTTTAATATTAATAATACATAAACCTTTATTTTCCCTCTCAATGTAATTAATGTTTCTTTTCTTATTCTCTGATTCATATTTATTTTTGAACTGAGTTAAAAAAAAAAATCCCTGTTTTGGCTTTTCCATACACCATTCCATGAAATCGTCTGTCACAAAAGTTTTCACAATTCAAGTGTTTGTTTGTTTTACAGAACATAATGCTATAAAAGATGCATGGGGAAATTTAGATCAATTCATTATGTTCAATGTGTGTGTTTGTTTATAATTATTAAACTTCCAGTTATGTTTACTGTTTCAGTTTTCATTTCATTATTATTTCACTATCTAACTATCTTATTGTAAAAAGACAAAAATTTATGACAGAACTGAATCAGAGAAAAGAAAGTTAAACACAAAAGAATACATCAATGTAGCATAAAATGGAAACAGTCAAATATAAAAACATTATAATTCTCCTTGAAAAACAAATGGAACAGTATAAATGAGCTTTGATTTGCACTGTGGCTGTGTTTCCTGTGATCACATTGTGAATGCTTTTGTTCCTCCACTAATGGTGTACAGTCAGCTTCTCCCAGCTCACATTACTCAACTTGTGTTATTTGGTAGCTCTGTTGCACCATGCTGACCCGTCTGTTCCGTATGCATGGCCTTCTGGTGGCCTCCCACCCCTGGGAGGTGATTGTTGGCACAGTCACCCTCACCATCTGTATGATGTCCATGAACATGTTCACTGGCAATGACCAAATCTGTGGCTGGAACTTTGACTGCCCCAAAACGGAGGAGGTGAGTGAACGAGATGATTGTGTTAGTTATCTGTAGTAGTGCATCTACCACCACACAACATAAAGTCACCGATCAAGAAATCTGCACTGTCCTCTTATCTGTAACTCATATAATATGTCAGGATGGATTGGCATGAAATGACATGCAGTCATTCAGATATACCTACCTGTCATTGGTGATGCCCAATGACAGTATAAAGAATGGACAGAACCTGAGTGAAGCACCATTTTGAAGCTGTAAATATGCCGCACTGGTCGCCATCATGTTGGATATATTGCTTCCTCCGCCTCCAGGCGAATCTAAAAATCGGCAAGGATGTGCTTCATCGGCCGACCTAAGGCGGGCCAAATGACACCTGGGAGCTTGAACAAGCCATCAGTAATGGCACTTACCTGTCAATCAAAGCGGCCACCTGTTAATTATGTGCAGCCTTAAGCCTTAATATAATTTGAACAGGTGAGTTGTATAAAAATTCACCCTCAGTACAGTTGTCATGAAATTAGCTATAGAGACCAAAACTGTTTCTTGTACCAGGCTGTAAACGGTTTATTTCTGCTGTGAATTTGGACATTGTAAAATGGCCACTTTTAGAGATTGACTCACCTTGCAGCCTGTCTCAAGCAACCGCTCGTGGACTTACAGTTTTTAGGACTTCCGCATTGGCTTCATTTCCCAGCCATGGAGGTTGCCGCTTGGTGATGTCCCTTTCATCTGGCACCTTATCACTTCCTGGTTCTTTGCTTGTTAGCTTGGAACCTCTCTGTGATGCCAAGGCTCCAAGAAATTACTGCACCTGCTCAAGAAAAAGTCTCCTGAAAAATAACATAACATGTCATTATTTACACCTGTACAGTCATGAGAGTGTTTTTTTCTACGAATTAAACAAATGAGATATAACAGATCAGTTAGTGGACTTTAGATTTGCTGGTATAGGTGGATTTTGTTATCTTTGAACAGAGACAGGCTAGCTTATTCCCCAGGGTAGCTGTCTTTGTACTATGCTAAGCTAGTCTTATATTTACTGTACAGACAGTGGTTTCAATTGAAAATCAATAAGGACATTTCCCAAAAATGTACTACCCATACATTTCCAGTGATCAGAGTTTCTTCTTCTCTTATTACAGCAAATTCTGAGCAGTGATATCATCATCCTGACCATCACACGCTGCATTGCCATCGTGTATATTTACTTCCAGTTCCAGAACTTGCGACAACTGGGATCCAAATATATTTTAGGTAAAACTGATATTTATCATCTGAGGGGACTTAAGGTCTTGTGTTTGTAGAGGAAGTTAGATCTTGCTAAAAATGACCTTACCTTCTGTCTTGCAGGCATTGCTGGTCTTTTCACCATATTCTCCAGCTTTGTATTCAGCACAGTGGTCATTCACTTTCTTGATAAAGAGCTCACAGGACTCAAGTAAGGACACACTCTGCAATACTGGCATTTCTTATCAGTATCTATGTGAAAATCTCCAGTTGATTGTTCTGTTCTGACCTCCAGTGAGGCTTTGCCTTTCTTCCTGCTTCTCATTGACCTCTCCAAAGCATGTGCTCTTGCCAAGTTTGCATTAAGCTCCAGTTCTCAGGTAGGAAGAAATATTTACGTCTATTGCAATATTCCACATGAAATTCAACAGTAGCACTGACTGGTATATTTGCACTACAACTTTTTCAGGATGAAGTGAGGGACAACATTGCTCGTGGAATGGCTGTACTGGGACCTACCTTCACTTTGGATGCCCTGGTGGAGTGCTTAGTGATTGGAGTGGGAACCATGTCAGGTATTTACTGCCGCTTTGGAGAATAATACAGTTTATTTAAAAGACACTCAAAGACACTTTATAGAGTATAAACATCAAAACATCAAAACAATACACTAAAACACATGACAAGACTTAAGTTAATTATTAAAAACCATTTTAAAACAGTGATTTAAAGGAGGGTAGGTCAGTGCAGGGGTCTGGTTGTGAAGAGCTTTGTGTGTGAGGAGGAGAATTTTAAACTGGACCATCCTGTGGGACTGGGAGCCAGTAGAGGTTCTGGAGGACAGGGTAGTGTAGTCATGGGTGGGCAGAGTCTTGCTATGTTTTTGAGGCGGAAGAAGGCAGTTCTGGTGATTCTCATTAATGTGTTCAAAGGAAGGTTATCTTCAAAGATGATGCCGAAGTGGCAGCTTGTGGGGAGGAAGACAGAGTGGAGCTGTTAATGGTGAGACAGAAACTGTGAGTTTTTATTTATTTATATATGCCAGTGAGGCAGTTGGAGAGGGTGGAGTGAGTGGCAGAGGTGATGAATATAGTGGAGATTTAGAGCTGGATGTTGTTAGCATAGCAGTAGAAATGAAGACCATGGTGTCAAAGGTAGAGGATGAAAAGGAGAGGACCAAGCATTGTCGTGATTTTCAGGGGGTCTGCTTCAGTGCTGTGTTGTGAGTGGAATCTGGATTGAAATTAATCAGACATTCATTGGAGTCATTGGAGATAAGATGGGTTTTAAATTGTGTGGGGACAGTGCATTCCAGTATTTTAGACAGAAAGGAGAGCTTGGCGATGGGCTGAAAATTAGACATAATGTCAGGGTTGAGTCCAGGTTCTTTGAAGATGGGGGTGACAGCTGCCAGTGTAAGAGGATGAGGGACTGAACCAGAGCTGAGGGAGGAGTTGATGATTTCGGTCAGACAAACCGGAGTTGGACAGCTCCCCTGGCGACACAGGTCAGAACTGAGACAGGGCCTAAGAAGTGAAAGGGGGGGGAGCAGGTGAGGGATTTGGTGTGCAGGCAGTGGGGGCAGGAGAGGACAGGTTGCTGTATAATGTGTCAGTTTTAGTTTGAAAGAATGAAAGAAAGGAGTTGCACTTATCAGTTGTGAATGAGTTAGAGGCAATGTCACTGGGTTTGAGAAGTTTATTTACGGTTGAGAAGAGTCTTGGGGTTGGTGGAGCCAGAGTGTATGTGATGCAGTATATAGTTGGTGGATGGGGTAGTGTTGAGAGCATCTTTGCCCTGCTGATGATGTTCTGTGTGGGCTTGTAGATGGACAGTTAAACCAGTCTATTCCTTGAATAGGTTTGCATTGTGACAACTTTATCAGTTTTACTCAACTGAGATCACATACAGTAGTTTTCATTCTTTACACAGGGGTCAAGTATTGGCACAGTCCAAGGCCATTTTACATTTTAAAAAGCTCAAAGAAATGAAAACTGGAAACAAATTAAATCCTGGGGTCGGTTCTTTTAACCAGACTCCTTAGCAGATGATTGCCTTTGACCAGAAGAAAATGAAACAACACAGATAGTGAATAGTAGTTTTCTGAATTTGGTAATACAGAGGACACTTCTGGATTATCTGTCTGTACGTTTCAGGTGTGCGGCAGTTGGAAATCATGTGCTGCTTTGGCTGCATGTCTGTCTTGGCCAACTACTTTGTGTTCATGACTTTCTTCCCTGCGTGTGTCTCACTGGTGCTGGAGGTAAGGGTGCAGCATTTCACTGCATGTGTGCACACATGTACATGTGTTTAGGTCAGATTAATTGATTGTGATGTATTTGCTCCTGTAGTTGTCCCGTGAGAGTCAGGAGGGCCATCCCATCTGGCAGTTGAGCCACTTCTCCAGAGTGATGGAGGAGGAGGAGGACAACAAACCCAACCCTGTAACCCAGAGAGTCAAAATGATCATGGTAATACCACTCTTTCTTCATCTGTCTGTTCTGCTTGTTATTATTGAACAGTTTGATTCAAAGTGTGATGCCTCCTCTCTGCTCTGTGTGTAGTCTCTTGGCCTGGTGATGGTTCACGCCCACAGCCGCTGGATCGCTGAGCCTTTGTCCATCAACACCACAGTGGGAATCCCACAGGTTGGCATGGAACTGGACCACCTTCTGCCCAGGAGGATTGAGCCAGAGAAACCACTTTGGCACTTCTACCTCACCAGGTGAGACCAATGATATGCTTGCTTTTAACTCTGCATTTCCTGCAGTGCTACAAAGCATTAGTTGTGTGTCCTCAGAAATAAATGCTCTGCATTCCCAAAGGAAATGCAATTAAGCTTGATAAGTGGTGACTGTGAAGAATGTGAAGTAACAATATTTAGTTGTGTAAAGAACAATGTTATTGATAACCAGCATGTTCAGGGTCTGATGATGCCAATAAAGCTAGTCTTTATACTACAAGTGTTGCTTGCACATATGCAAAGTTGTTGGTTGGTAAAACGTTAGTTACAGTTTGAAAAAAAATAAACAATTCCTAATTTCTTAGAAAGTCTTCAATTTTTAAATTGTAAGACAGTAAGACATTCATGACCCCTTGGTGCTAATGGAGTTAATTATCTTAAGTATTGTTTGTATTGTAAGTAGCAGAGATTTACAAAACAAACTTATTGATTTCAGCATCAATAATAAAACTTGTCATTGTCACTTTTGCCCTACAGGATGATAACCATGGACATAGAGCAGGTCATCTGTCTGGCTTTGGCCCTGCTGCTGGCTATCAAGTACATCTTTTTTGAACAGGTTGAGATGGAGTCTACTCTGTCACTGAAGAACCCCATTACTATGTCTGCCCCTGTCCTGACCCCACGAAGGCCAGTTGAGACCTGCTGCAGGAGGGAGCCGTACACTCCACAACCCCTGGTTCCCACCCAGAGCCCAGGTGTCCCAGCACCCATCAACAGTGCAGAGAGAGGTGTGTCTGTGCTCAGTCAGTACGTTTACATGCAGCAAAAAATTCAAATTTCTGATCGTATCAGACATAGTTTGGTCTTTTAAAATGCTTGTAAACACCTTAGTCCGACCTACTTCAGACCTACTTCGAACCATAATGGACATCTCAAAATCGGATAAGAACACCTAGACAATTCGTTCATAGTCGGCATTTTAACGCCATGTATACTCAATCAATCGGATCTAAATCGGTTTTTGCATTCTGCGCATGCTCGAGAATTTCCGCTGGGGCTTTCACCCGGAAGTGAAAGGAGACGTTGTATTAAATAGTGGTGTTTTTGCCGGAAAAGGTCAATCGACAGGAGGAAAATAATGCACGAAATGTACTGTACTGTAGCATCGTCCATCTCCTCATACGCCATCTTTATTTGAATGCCGTCAGATAGTTTGTTGTTGCTGATAAGTAGAGGTCAACCGGAAGTGGCTCTTTGTTGAGAGGGCTACAGTGCCACATAGCGTAACGGAGTCAGCCATGCTCCGGCCGTTTATCCGATTCTCTGAACGGCATGTATATTCAGACAAGTGATCCGGTCTTATGCATGTCTTTATCTGATACAATCAGAAATTCTAATTTTTTGCTGCATGTAAACATACTGAGTGATGCTGTAACTGATAAACGTGTGTAGCACTGTGGTATCGAATTTCATATTGTTCCCCTAGATGAGGTTATCCGGCCCCTGTCTGCCCCGGCTGCTGATCCCAGGCCAAAGAGCTTCTTTGTCGTTGGGGAGGAAGAGGAAGAACTTGAGTCTGAGAACAATCAGCTGAGCCTCCCCAAAGCCCAGAGGCCTGGAAGAATGTGTGGCCATCCTCAACAACCCTGAGGTGAGACATGTACATGAACCCATGAAACCTCCCTTTCATAACTCGGCTAACCTCTTCTCAGATGGTTACATCACCTCAGTCTACTTAGGTCGGGGAGCCATATCCCACCAAGTAGACTGCAGAGTTTGAGGCAGTTGTGATGCAGTGCAGTGTGATTTAACTACACTGTAATGAGCTTAGTCACGCCATCATCTCTCTGAGGCTGAACAAATTAGGGCATGACGGCAGTAGAAAAGACACTTGCACTGATTCCACTGCTCTGTGTCCTCACATCCACTCAGCTCACCTTTGCATTTTCTCACACTTGATCTGAGGTTTCATTTCACCCAAACTACATGGAGCATTTCTCCTCATAAGATGTGTGACATAAGACTATGAAATGCAATATTTGTGCAAATGATAATGTGCAAATGATAATGACAAGTAGACAGAAATTAATTTTTAAAATGATCAGAAGCAGAGGCATTAAGGCTACCATTTAAGTATCATAGCAGGTGATGGTGATAGTACAAATATAAAACATATGTATAAAATATGTATATAGTAGAGATGCACCAATCAGACATTAGTATAGCATATCTATTCGATACTGACCCAGATGGCAGAATCGGCTATCAGGGTTAGGGTTACAACAGGGTGACAACATGAACGTACACATCACAGATGAGCAGACTTGCCTGTCCTGGAGATGTTGACCGTGTCTCTGCAACTTCTACGATCTCCACATGAGCATCCCCACTATCTCTTACTGCTATACTCAACTGTATTTATACCTCACCACCCAGCACTAAAACCAATGTTATTTATTATATGTATTATATTAATATATATGATAAAAACAGTATATAAATAGTAAATAACCATTTTATGTATTTGTTACATTTTGTTTTATGAAGTTTGGAAAGAGGTGAAATCAACCTGATGATTCCTTACATGCTCATCCCACGCTGATCTTCAGTAAATTATGAAGTGGAGCCACTGACAAACAGTAGCTCACTGCATGATTGTGTCTCTTGCAGCTGGGGCCTCGTTTCCTGAGCGATGCTGAGGTGATGCTGCTGGTCAACTCCAAACACATCCCTGCATACAAACTGGAGGCCATGATGGAGAGACCAGAGAGAGGAGTGGCCATACGAAGAAAAATGATCTCCGCAAAGCTCCCCTCTCCTTCTGCGCTCTCTTCCCTGCCATACACAGACTATGACTACTCCAAGGTACACACACACACACACACACACACACAGAAAACTGCTGCCTTTCTGTTGTACAAGCTCATAAAAAATTCTGTCTTTCAGGTTATGGGTGCCTGCTGTGAGAATGTGATTGGCTACATGCCCGTACCGGTGGGTGTGGCTGGTCCTCTGCACCTGGATGGAAAGCAGTTTCAGGTTCCTATGGCAACCACAGAGGGTTGCTTGGTTGCCAGTACCAACCGTGGCTGTCGAGCAATCGCTGTAAGTGTTCCCCTAAAGATGCTGATATCTTACAGAACAATTACTGAAACTGATTGAAAAACTCCACTGCATTCTCTAGTCTAGTTTGTGAGTTTTTATATTAAAATATTGAACCATATAATCACTGTTGCCAACAGTCTGCCAAGTGATTTTCATGTGAATGACAATGAATGAAAACCTGTGGTTCTGTGAAAAACTGTGGAACACAGCTGCATAATTTCTGCAAAGTCCTTGGCTGTGATCCACGGTGTAAAGTATTTGTATTAAATAGTACATATGTACATACACCACCTCTTAAAAAATGGATGGATAATATATACATATGAATTATAAATACACCAATGTATACAATGTAGTGTGAGATTGTTATGGTTGGGTCAACAAAGCATCAGACTCGTCTTTAGACACGGGAGACACTGACAAGTGATTATGGGCACATCAGATCACACTCATGTGGGTCATAGAGGGAAGTGGCTTGTTTTGTTTAGGCCTTTTCTACTGTGACAACATCACTGTGTGATAATATGTACTGTACCTCGTGGCCCTGTCCCTGTGATGCCGTAGCTGGGAGGCGGAGCCAGCAGTCGTATCCTGGCTGACAGCATGACTCGAGGCCCTGTAGTCAGGCTGCCCTCTGCCTGCCAGGCCGCTGAGGTGAAGGCCTGGCTGGAGAGCACAGACGGATTTCAGGCCATCAAAGATGCCTTTGACAACACCAGCAGGTAAAACATGAAAGCTGCCATGGACCCAACTAGAATTCAGAGTATGGGCTATGTGTTTGTCGTATGTTGACATGTCTTTATGTTACGTTTCTGTTGACAGGTTTGCTCGGCTCCAGAAGCTGCTGGTTGGTCTGGCAGGGAGAAATCTCTACATCCGCTTCCATTCCAAGACTGGTGATGCCATGGGGATGAATATGATCTCCAAGGTAACCTGAAAGTAACATAATATACATATTAAATGAATGTTATCAGAATGTTGCACCTTACCACAGTGCAGAAAAGTGTAAGACATGCAATCCCAGTGTATCTCATGTATGGAGGTTAACACTCTGCCTGCAGGGTACAGAGCAGGCTCTGAGCAGACTGCAGCAACACTTCCCAGAGCTGCAGGTGGTGGCTGTCAGTGGGAACTACTGCACCGACAAGAAACCAGCCGCCATCAATTGGATCGAGGGCAGGGGCAAGTCTGCTGTCTGTGAGGCCACCATCCCTGCTAAAGTGGTCAGAGAGGTAGGCAGAGCAAAACATTAAAACAACACAGCAAGGAAAAGAATGAATGGCAAATCTTGATTGCATTTCATGATCTTCTAAATCTGTTCTGTATTTTTGTTTGATATGAGCTCAGTTTATCCTTCAGTATTAGTTGTAACCTATTCATTTGAATAATCTATCTCTGTGCTGCAGGTTTTGAAAACAACGACAGAAGCTCTGGTGGACGTGAACATCAGTAAGAACCTTGTGGGCTCAGCCATGGCAGGTTGCATCGGTGGATATAACGCACATGCAGCCAACCTGGTGGCTGCCATCTACATAGCCTGTGGTCAGGTAAAGGAGTTCAAAGAAACTGTTGTGCTTCCATTTACTTCAATGTATTCCTGTGTTAATGTGTGTGTGTGTGTGTGTGTGTGTCCAGGATCCAGCCCAGTCAGTAGGCAGCAGTAACTGCATCACTCTGATGGAGGCAACAGGACCGACAGGGGAGGATCTATACATCAGCTGCACTATGCCCTCCATAGAGCTGGGCACTGTAGGAGGAGGCACCAACCTGCCCCCCCAGCAAGCCTGCCTCCAGGTACACACATACACACACACACACACACACACACACACACACACACACACACACACACACACACACACACACACACATTCACACACACACACACACACACACACACACACACACACACACACACACACACACACACACACATTTAAGATAACTTATGTTACTACAGTTCCACCAATAGAAAAAAAGTTTCCTCAGTATTGTCTGCAGTATTTTAGATTTCTGCAAAGGTGATAATCTGTGTGTGTGTGTGTGTGTGTGTGTGCAGATGCTGGGCGTACAGGGTGCCAGTCAGGACTGTCCAGGGGAGAATGCCCGGCAGCTGGCCAGAGTTGTGTGTGCCACTGTGCTGGCAGGAGAACTCTCACTGATAGCTGCTCTGGCTGCTGGCCACCTGGTCAAGAGTCACATGACACACAACAGGTAAGAACAAGCAACCCTAATTTACAGAAGATATACTGTACATACAATATACAATCTTTGATCCCAACACCACCTGCACCACTGTGTGTAAAAAAAGCATTTTTTATGTGTTGAAGTTAAAGATGCAAGACTAAACAAAGTATGATGAAGTCTGATCTAACTGTTCTGTGTGTAGATCCAAGGTGAACCTACAGGAAACTCCAGGAACGTGCACCACAAAAGCCTCCTGAGAACCTGAAAGCAGCGCTACCCTAGCAGTAAACCTGGGAAAGATGGACAATTTGAAATGGACTAATTATTTTGTTCAATGAAAACAGACCTCATAAGTCTTCCAAGTGCTTTCAAATAGACACTGGAGTGTCTTTTGACCAATCACTATGTCGGATAGGAAAGGATCCATATAAGCTAATCAGACTATTCTGTGGGACTATATTAATTTTCTATATGTTTCATGGAGCAGATTTCTTTTATTTCTACATTTAAGAATGCTATCAGATTTTGGGTTCAAATGAAACATTTCTGCTGCCCTGATGCCAAATGAAGCAACTTTGTGACCTAATCAGTGAATGTTTGTGGTTGTTAGTGGGAACTTCAGAACAATGCTGCTTACTACAGATTCTGCATCATTTCATTTCTTCATCAGGGTGGTTTGTGAACAAGAATGTAGTGTCATAGTTGTGAAGCAGCCCACACAGTTCAGCAGTACCGCAAAGCAGACTTGAGTCCTGGTTCTACCAAAAAAGACTTAAAGTGTAAGTTTTAGAATATGTAAGAATATAGCAGAAAAGGTATATAAGCTTCATAACTATGAGTCTTCATAGCAGGAACTAAAAAAGGCTACAAGTGCCTGATGGGACTATACAACAAATCATCAGCCCCTTCATTCTGAGATTAGATTGTAAAACTGACCTTTGCACTTAGCACATTTCCAGTACTAAGTAAAGTGTGTTCCAGTGCCCATATACTACATGTGCGTGTGTGTGTGTGTGTTTGTGTGCGTGCTTGTGTGTGTGTTCAGTCATAGTGTGTCTTCCTGTTCCAGTGGATGGCAAATATTTTGGATATATTTTGTAATAAATACAAGATGGCTTTACAATGACATTGCACTGTTTTTATTAATGATTTGTCATAAATTGCACATGAGCTGGAACATGAAATTTACACTAACGTGACAGTAAATGCACCATTGGCCTTGACACTGAATAGCTAAAGTTCATTGGTTTGTATCTAACCTTTGAAGCGCCCACGTTTCACGTGTGTCAGGTGAATCATGTGAAAACTACATCCAGAAGCTTCATGTGATACAGTTTTGTTTCATAGATTATTGACTACCACATTCATACATAGAAATGTTAGGGCCCTAACTAATTGTATATTTTGCCAGGGTAACTTTGTCCATAAAAAGTGCAATAACTAAGTGTTATTACATTATCTTGATGCCCTGTCTTGTAAAGATATTCAAAAGAGTGAGGGATTTATAATTATTATCTATTTATGTACACAATTGCCCATAAAGTTGGAATAATCTTGTTTTCAGACACATTCCTCTTTTTATTCCTATTCATACACATCGGGTTAATTGTGGTTTAATTTTCACTGTGACATGTTTGGAAGAGATTGATCAATAAAGTTTTGAGAAGATACTCTTTATCTATCAAGAATAAATCACATCGTCACAATCATTTCATGAGAAGAGGTCAAAATGTTTTGTTTATTTTATTTTATGGGCAACAACGTATTATTATTATACACTGATACAACCATTAAATAGTCCAATTCATAACCAAATAAATATGGTGCTGAAAAAAAGTTAAATATTTATAAATAATATTCTTAAATATATTTTGCAGTTCACTGAGAGGGAGACAGGGTAGTCCCTGCTGTGTTTTAAATGTTGTGGCCCTGCTCAACATTTAAACCTCTGCTATTTAAAGTTTAACAGCTTCCATTACAGCATACTTTGAAATGTATGTTTTGCATGTTATGACTAATTTACTACAAATAACATTCTTTGCATGTTCACTAGAATTATGTGGTAATAATTTAAAATTAGCCTGCACTCACTGAAGTACTGTAACCAATGAAAACCAACAGCCAGCTGAAGTGAAACATTATAGAAAATTATATATATATACACAGTATATATAAATATATATATGCCCTGCTATGAGATCTTCAGTCACCTTGTTGAACACAGGAACACTGCTTAAGTAAACATCAGTCTAATCGATGAGTGACAGTTGTACGTTAGTGAAAGTTCCTCATCTAATGAGATTACACGGCTTTAACTTTTTCCCTTTTCCCACATCCTGTCTATACATCCTCGGCAGAGGTCTCAGTAAAGAAATCCTCCACTGATCTCTTGCATGGCCCTCACCAGAGAAGCTGCCAGCCAATCAGATGAGGGCCCAACACATCTCACCAGTTGTGAGTGCACTGATTGGCCAAGCCCTGGTAAGACAGCTGCAGGGCGGATTCATGAATAATGAGTGAAACCTGGTCTGGTGTTTAGAAATAGGACAGGCAAGAATTTAAAGACACATGTCTAGTTTTGCTTTCTGACACTTTGGGTACATGAACTAACATAAGTAATATATCATAAATGCATGTATGTGCTTCACAAGTTACTGTAATTAAAGATGTAAGGACTGAAAAGAACAAAAACTCTGTGAGAGCTGTTGACTTATTAAACATGAGAAACTATTCTTTACACCAGAGGCCAAACTTCTTTTAAAGAGGGCCAGATTTGACAATGTGAAGATGCTTGGGGGCCAATACTAACATTTTAAAAATGAAAAAAATTACCAATAAAAGTTCCATACAAATGCACTGTTCTGTAACAATTTTGTTTTCATTGCCACAATTAAATGACAATAACCAAACCTAACAAATAACCAAATCTAAGCCATTCAGGCGTGAACAAATCTAAAAACCAGTTCTTACTTTCTTTCATATCTGGAGTCAGATAACAAAATAAATTGTGTGGAATATGTTAAACTTGCATGACGTTGATACAAATCTGAACCTCATGTTCATTCTAAACATGGCTTATTATGAGTAATGCAAAGTCTGTTAACATTTAAGTTTAAAACATATCACTCTTGCTCTTCTCTTTCACAAGATCATTCAGAAAGTAATATTTTGTGTCACATCTACAGATATATAACACCAGCGGTTATGGCATCAGAGCTAATGTTTAGTACATACCATACAGTATCTGACAATCCTATCCCAGGCCATAAATAATACATTATAAAAACAATGCTGTGGGCCACATGAAATTTAAATGCGGGCCGTGATTGGCCCCCTGGCCATACTTTGGACATCCCTGCTTTACACTGATCTGCAGTTAAACAGACAAACTGGAAAGGGGTCCAGTCACTGTACAGAGACAGGATACATGATAATGACATGATAGAAAACATGATGAAGGCACAATAGAAAAAATGATATAAAGACATGAGAGAAATTGTGATGATGCATGATAGAAAACATGATGATGACATGATAGAAAACATGATGATGACATGATAGAAACATGATAATGACATGATAGAAAACATGATGATGACATGAGATAAAAACTTGCCCACAAAAAACCCTTTTAACAGGGAAAAAAGGTGGAAGAAACCTCAGGAAGAGCCACAGAGGAGGGATCCCTCTCCCAGGACGGACAGACGTGCAATAGATGTCACGTGTACAGAACAAATCAACACAAACATATTGTACAATTACAATAACTGATAAAATGACAATGAATTACAATGAATGATAAAATGATTACAGTAGCAGTGGAACCTGTGATAGAGATAGAGTCCCCCGGCAGTCTAGTCCTATGGCAGCATAACTAAGGGATGACCTGAGCCAGCCCTAACTAAGCTCTATCAAAAAGGAAAGTCTTAAGTCTACTCTTAAAAGTGTTGACCGTGTCTGCCTCCCGAACCCAGAATGGTAGTTTGTTCCACAGAAGAGGAGCCTGATAGCTGAAAGCTCTGGCTCCTAATCTACTTTTGGAGACTATAGGAACCACAAGGAACATGGAGGATTCATCATTGACGTAAACAAACTGAGATCGACCTAAGAAATATGACTTAAACCATAATGACACGATAGAAAACATGATAATGACATGATAGAAAACATGCTAATAACATGAGCGAAAATATGATGATGACATGATAGAAAACATGACAATAACATAATAGAAAACATGATGATGACATGATAGAAAATATGATAATTATATGATAGAAAACATGATAAAGACATGACAATACATCATTCTTAATCTTTCAAACATTGCTAAATAGATGACAAATGAAAAAATGCACACACTTTTGTTGATTTTTTTGAAAAACAACAAGAAGTACTACTACTAATACAAATACAATAAATCTTGAGACTCTATCAAAATCAAATGTTGTGACTTAGTGACCCATTTTCATCTGCCACGTGTAATGAGGTGAAACAAATGCAGTCTGACTGCTCTTACAGTACTCTGGACTACAGCCTGTAACGAATGGCAAAGACATGTCAAGATGAATTCAAACGGAGAACGGAGACATCCTTCCACTAGGGGCAGTGTGATTCATGAACGTTAGTTTGCTGCTGGCCAATAAACATGAAGAAACAGAAGGCGAAAGGATCACGTAGGATACCGGTGAACTTTTCAGGAGCTTAAACAGAGTGCGGTGGAGAGGAAGCATGTTTCTGTTCACTAAAATACCGTGTGTTTACCTGCACACACGTCACCTGACATACATACAGCTCACCATGACGACAGCGCAGAGAACAAACAGGCTGGTTAACCACGTGAGTTTATATGAGCTGTAGCTAACGTGAGCTAACAGTGCGTATATAAGTCAGACTGTTACATCATGTAACACGCAGTCATTTGACACTCAGTTCACCTGTATCATCTGTATATTCCAGGCCAGGAGCCTGTCTCACGTCACGGGGGTTCGTCCATATACTAAACACACGCTGCATCCGGTCTGTCAGCCTGCACAGAGTGTAAGTAAATCTGCATGCACACTTACAGCTATGTCGCATTATGTCAGCTGGAAGATGAAACTTGACTTAACAGACTCTTCTCTTCTCCTTGTTGTACCCATAATTAAAGCGATTAAAGCAATAACAGATAATGAAAAGAAAAAAATCTTCCCAGTAAAGAATTCTGAATTATTCCATGATGGCTGCTCCTGTGTAACTTTGTTCAAGGCTCCTTGATTCTTCCTCCGCAAAGCTTTGGGACCGCCTGCAAGGTGGCAAATAGCTTCTGTGAGGAGTGAGGAGTGAGGAAATATTAAATAAGAGACTTTGGATGCACACATAGTGGCTAAAACCTGTAATAACTGCGATGGCATGCACACAGGCTGCAAAAGGCCTTTCCCCATAATTTCAATAATAATCATTTTAATTCAGTTTTATTCATATAGCACCAAATCATAACAGAGGTTATCTCATGACACTTTTTAAACATCACAATTAGGCCTGTCATGATTAATATTTTTTATTTACTGCTCTTCAACATTTGGCACAGTGCTATAGAGACAGACAATACTCTGCCAACAGAGTTTCCCAATGCTTTGATTTTTTTGGGGTTCCACCAACAACAGCTGAGCTCAAGTGGAAAGCAGAGCTCTCTTGTGGCCAAATTATGCAATTGCATTTTTAAAAATGCAAAACCCTCAACAGCCAGATGCTCATGCAAACAGAGCACAGATGCATCAACAGGACAAATGTGTATTTTTGGAAGTAACACCAACATGTTAACCTTGCCAGGCTTAAAGCAGGATCTCCCTGAGGTAACACTGTTTCCAGATATGCATTCTCTCTGAGCTTGTGCTTGGACAGTGCCACCCTGACTATTAAAGGAAATCTTGAATGCATCACCATGTCAAAGGATTAGACGTACATTAACTGTGTTTGTGGACAAACTTGCTCTGCTCTGCATCAGCTTACACAGTTTTTGATTTTAGAAATAAAGGATACCTTCCTGTAGAATCGGTTTATTGAAAACATACCAAAGGGATTCATTTAGGAAAATAAAATCAACATCAACACAGTCACAAATATACGCACCAAAGCAGCCTAATATAATAAGGAAACGCTCAAATTGTTAAAATTCAAATAGAATTTGATCCGATAGCTATCTCTGTGAACACACACACTGTAGAGTTCAAGAACTGGGATTTACCAGGCCAAGCTCATGGCCTACAGATCATTCTAACATGTGGTTAATGTGAAAATCTCCTCTGTACTGTATTTCCTGTCAGCTAATAGGAGTTCTTGCTGCAAAGCTAGACGCCGTAGCTAACGGTTGCACAGTTAGCAGCAGTTAGTGGTTACTCTGGTAATATGCTTCCCCCTATTTGGTGGGAAAAAGGAACTTTGATGTCCAGATTCTCTTCATTGTGTGAAAAATCTGAGTAAACTTTGAAATTTCATGGAATTTTACAAGTTGCAGGTTTTGCAGAGAACAATTTAGAACTACTAGAATTCTGATGATCAGTAATACATGATGGTTGTTTAGTGTCTGACTCCATTTTCTCTTTTTTGTGTCAGTGGTTTAAGAGCAAAGGTGATGGTGATAGGTGGAAGAAAAACATCCATCTGACATCACTACAGCAGGAGAAAGCCACCCCTGTACAGATAAGGTAAAGCACAGTTCTTTTATTTTCTAAGCATCACCTGCTGAATGTTTAAACTGAAACATGTGTGTCATTGTGTCAAAGCGAGCTGTCAGAATCAGAGTATGAGAAGCTCGCAGATGTGACGTTGGATGCTCTGGCTGATTATTTTGAAGACCTGACAGATGAAGCTTTCACTGGAGCAGACTACGATGTTGTCTTCTCTGTAAGTCAGTCTATTTCCTTCCAAACTAAAACTGAATTAGACTAACTTAACTAGACTTAACTTGATTAAACAGTCACATTTATGCTAATTACAAGTATTGTTCATTTTACAGGTAACACATCTGTTTTCTTTGTTATGGAAACATTTGAAGCTAAAAAAGCAAAACAATGAAGTGCCATTCTGTTGGGTAGAAGGTGTGTGGAGGGAGTGAAATGTGTTAATGCTATTACTTAATAACATGACACAGCTCCCTCTGGACCAAAAAAGGCTTTATACAAAGATTCTACTGAGCACTGCTCATAGTCTACCAGAATCTCTTAATCTGAGCCTTGTGTGCTCTGACATTTTAAAAGGCATCTGCGATTAGAGACGATTCTAGACTGTGATAGCATGATCAGAAATCCAGAAATCCAGGGGATTACATGCTGTTTGAGTGTGTTTATGCTGCACTGAACATCAGTCAGTCAGTCAGTCAATCAATCAATCAATCAATCAACTCTTACCTCACCACTCCTTCTTTGTTTGTAAGTGACAGTAACAGTCAGAGTCTTTACAGTTACAAAACTGATGTTTCAAACCACGAGCATTCCTACCTATGATACCATGATTATATGTGTGCAGTGCTGGGTCAAGCTTGTCTATCATGTATTCTTCCAGCACACAGTGATTTGCACTGTGCTGTGTCTTTGGCCATTACGCTGATTGTGGAAAGGTAAACTACATCACACATGCTAGCAGATGTGTGTGTATTCAGCTGGATTTACTAATGTTGTGCAGTATGTGCTGATCTGTTCTGTGTTGTCTGTTTGTCTGCATCAATTCATGACTCAGTTTAGTCAGATATTACATGTATGAACACCATCTCTGCCTCCATCTGCTGCAGTCTGATCTGGTTGTAGGTTCGATCTGCATGTTGAAGTGTCCTTGGGCAAGATACCGAACCCCAAATTGCTCCCGAAGGCTGTGCCAACATGTCATTGACACCATGACAGTATTTAGAGACTAACAGAAACAAATCCAAATCAGCCCAGATAACTGTTACAGCGAATGATAGATGCATGCCGGCACACTGGTGAACTGATGTGAACTTGATCAAGGGGCCAGCCCAGTAGGGGTTACAGGTTGGGCCCAGACTTGGACCCTACTTGGCTTCAAGTTTTCTATATGTCAGGATGTATTTTCTTCATAGATAGATAGATGGTCTAAACTTCCAGAAACAGAAGGGAAGTGTGCTGTAGGAAGAATCTCCCCAGTCTGTGCTGTTTCATGGAGAGACTACAGCAGAGGTCCATTATCTCTCTGTGCTCCATGATTCTGTTTCAGACATCACTGGTTATTTGGCTGCTGGCCTCTGTTGCCTTATGGTTTTCCTTCGCAATAAAATCAGCACACTTGGAGCCTGTTGTTCTTGTTGGCAGAGAGCTGAGTTTATCTGATAGCTAAGGAAGCTCAAAAACTAGTAACAAGTAACACAAAAATGGTGAGACCTTGCCTGACCTATCAGAGAGGAGGATTCATTTTCAGGACAGATCACCCATGTATGGGTAACAGTGTGTTTCCTGTTTCCCACTATCATCACCATCACACTGACAAATGTCCGTTGTGTATTTGTCCCGGAACTGTTGGTTTCCCTCCACCTGACACATCCATCCAGATCAAGACCACTTTGTGTCCCTATTTCCTTCCTTCACCCCTCACCCTCTTCTCTCCTCTAACATCTTCCTTCAACATGTCAGTTGTCCATGAGAGGGTGATTAATAAAGCAGCCATGTGTGTCTGTGTGTGTGTCTGTGTGTGTGTGTGTCTGTGTGTGCGGTAATCGTTTTGGTTGGACAGCAGCTGTCTCTGCTGGCTTTGACTGATTGGTCAGTGTTCCAATCTTGGCAGCTGACCCCCTTTTTCAACTGGCTGCAGTGACATATAGAGCCATTGTGCTTGATGATTCATTCATTTTTATGTATGTGCATATGGTGTCTTTGGTTCATGTACAGAGCGGAGTGTTGACAGTGAAGGTGGGCGGGGACCACGGCACCTACGTCATCAACAAACAGACTCCAAACAAACAGATCTGGCTTTCTTCCCCCACCAGGTGAGACTGGACAGTGACACCACAGCAGATCAAACCACGATCATCTGATTAGTGGACAGAGGCATTTTAAACTTACACTTAAAAATAGATGGAAACTAATAGAAGTAGTAAAACTCATATTGAGGGAGAAGCGCATAGAACTAAATCATCTGATTTGGACAGAGATTTTACACTCTTATTATATTTTTAAATTTGAGACTCAAATTTAACTCAACATCTAAGCTCAGTTCCTTTCTCCCACTTTTGCAGTGGACCAAAGCGCTACGTCTGGACAGGTGAAAGCTGGGTGTACACTCATGATGGTGTGAGCCTCCATCAGCTGCTTTCTCAAGAGTTTTCCATCATCTTTAATAAAAACATGGACCTCATTGATCTGCCCTGTTCCTGAGACCAAACACCTGCAGATGACCTGCCTTCAGTGTAACTCCACACAGTAGTACAGTGTGTACACCTTCACAATAACTTCTCAATGTCAGCAATGATCCAAGTGTGTGCGCTGTTGTGTTGGTAGCTATATGTCCTCCCTATATTGTATGTTTGTACTTAACAGTGATAGCAACACATTCTCATAAAATATTTGGAAAAAAGAAAAACACTCCTCCACGTCCTTGGTCTGATGAACTCAAAACTCATATTTATTCTTACTTTATGAGTGGATGAATTATTTGTTTTAAAAAAACAATGCTTTGTAAAATAATGAAAATAATTATTACAAAATGTAAATGATAAAAGCATTGTAGTTAGAATCCTATGATATTTTACAACTGTAGAAAATGCAATAACCAGTTATATTGCACATGCAGGTCAACAGTCCATTGTGTGTAAGATTGCTTGAGTGTACACAGATTCTGTTCTTACCAATCCAAACTAAGAAATGGTGAAACAGTTAGTGACTGAAGTTTACAATGGCTAATTTGTTCCGAATAACAAATTATGGACAATATTTCAGCGTTTTGTTTTCATTAGAATTTATTTTATTTACAATATTAAACATAACTGTCTGATGTATTGTGATTGGCAGACCTAAACATGAGCTTTCACTGTTACTGACCAAAGAAAAGCCTCTGTCCATATCGTGTGATTCCACCCTCCTGCAGACACTGATCACACAGGCGATGTCAGTTAAAGTCTATCAGGATTCAATACAGCCAATTATGTCAGTTTCATCAATAAAACTGCTTAATGCTTTCCTTGAATGTCTTGGCTTGTGTATTTGTACTTTGTACTGTTTTTTTTGTTTGTTTTTTTTAAGGCTGATACCTGATCAGTTCACTGCACGCCACATCTAGCTTCAGCAGCAGACTGGAGAAACTGAAGCGGTCAGGCACCCAGTTTACTTCCTTTCTGTAATTTGATCTGTTTTCATTCTGATGGACTTAAGTGATATTTTGAACAATCCAGTCATTTGTCTTTGCAATGGCCATTAAGTGTGCCACTGCATGTTTCTACAGTAGCCCAGAACAGGCAAACTAAACACTGGCTCTGGAAAGGCCTTATGTAGTGGCAGTGTTACGTTTGGGGCTGTAGAAACATGAAGTTATGCATATTACATTACATTTCTGCCATATTCTGTTAATAGAAATGTGAGATACATACAGCTCTAGTTTCTCTGCAGGTTAAGATACATACAACATTAAATTAATGATTAAATTATCCAATGATGTTATCTGATTGCAACATCATTAAACAAACAAAACATCAACAAGGTCAACAACAGCAGACATAGCAGCCAGCTAATATTACTGTCTATCCCAACAGCAGTCAGCCCAGCTCAGCTCGGCGTCTGTCTTTCAGCCTTTTATTTCACCAAGCTCTCACCAACCACTAAAAGTCAGTCCCACGGCTTTTCTTCTTTCCTCCATCAGCATCCTCTTCACCTCTGCCATTATGTCCACAGAGGCTGCTGCGCCCGGTTACATTGCCCACTTGCCAGCTTTGGTTCTGGCATGACACCAGTTCTGCTCTGGGCAGACCAGCTAACAGCCGCTGTTTAGAGTTTATGCAGAGCAGCTGGAGGACATCAGAGGGAAAACCAGAAAACATTTTCTCCATAAAATATGATCCAGTTTCACCAAAATCAGTGAAATGGTCGGTGGTGTGTGACTTAGTGCTATAAAGCTTTAGGAACTACTTGTGGTCACGGACGTAATTTTGGACATGTCCCCTGCACCTTTTTAAAAAGGCCGTTTTGGTCCCCTGCAGTTTTCACCGTCAAAAACAATGTAACGTTATAGTAAACAGAGACCCGTCAAGCACTAGGACCAAGCGGAAAGCGGCCGCTCAAGCTGAAGCCTGTTTCCTTTAGTTTAGACCCGCCCACAAGCTCCTCGATTGCCGTTTCTTGTGTGATTGGCCGTCCTCGCTGTCAATCTATCAGGTTGCAAACAGCACCAGGACTTGCTCACCGGTCTGCTGGTTACCCAGGAGTCCCTGTTAATCTGCCACTGTAAATTGGGCGTTTGTTCTGCCTGGGTCACGTCAGCTAGAAGGATTGTAATATCAGAGCAGGTTTCATTTACATTAACGTTTGAATCTGTGTGTGTGTGTGTGTGTGTGTGTGTGTGTGGTAACTAGCGCAGCCAGGATGTCTTTAAAAAAAAGTGGACATAAGAGACTTCTTTAGAAGTCAAAGTGTAAGTTACTCAGAGAAATGCGTTACACCATCCTGCAGCACCTTCACTGGCTCCCAATAAAGCAGCAGATCCTCCTCATCAACTACAAAGCTCTCAATAATCTTGTAAAGTGTCTTTGAGTTTTATTGAAAGTGCTGATAAATAAAACGTCTTCTTCTTCTTCTTCTTCTTCTTCTTCTTCTTCTTCTTCTTATTAGTATCATTATTATTATTATTATTATAACTGTAGAGCCTCAACAATGCAATTTAAAAAAAAAAAAAAGCTTATGCCAAATGCCAAAGAAATACACTTATTTTCATGTATTATTTTAATGTTGAAAGGCAGCAACTGTTTAAAAAAAACACCAACAATGAAAGTTTTAGGGAAAAATACAATAAAACCTCGGATTACAAATGTGATTTTATACATCCATACTCATGATAATTGTGAAACAAAGTTTTTTTCCTCTATAACCGTATCATCAAAATTGATGATTGTTGCACCCCAAATTGTTGGGGTGCTCATGTCATGCATCAATATATTTTTGTCAGGTGACGGATAGTAGAGATGCAGAAGGAGATACAGGAGAAGAGGCTGGAGGAGGTTAGTCAACTTCACTCAGTGAAGTTGACTAACAAGGTGAAACACAGAATTGGGTGATAATGTTTTGCTACATGCTTTACAACCAATCAAACCAAAAAGGGAACAGTAAACTTAAAAGTAGAAAAAAAAACTAGAAAACTAGAAGAACTGCTAGAAAACACAGTGAACTGAAAGAGTTTTATTAAAAATACCCCCTCTGAAATCAGAATTTCATCCTTGCTTGTGGGTGAAAAATGATGGTTATGTAGATAGAAGGCACTCCTGCAGTATATTGCACTCCTCTTTCCTTGTCCGTGTTCTAAACAGTATGTTTTTATAAAACCACTGCCTGTGTTAAATATTCCTTGTTGTTTTTGGAGCAGAGGGGTCAACAGTCTATTTACTTATTACACTACACACTTTATACTGAAGGCATTTTCAAATGCATGTGTGTGTTTTTACCATTGGTTCAGACTGTAACCTCCCCCTGCAGAGTGCTGTGAGCAGCTGATCCTCTGAAAATCACTTCATCCTATTTGCTGCTCCTGGATCAGACCAGCCTGACATACTACTGACTGGAGGATGAGTGAAGGCTAAGGCTGCTGGTAACAAGAGGATTTACTGTCTATCTATTAATCACATCAGACCTACACAGAATTCAAGTTTGTGAGCTGACCCCCAATAATAATAATAATAATAATCTCATGACACTTTTCATATAGAGCAAGTCTAGACCATACTCTTTATAATATTTATAGAGATTTTAAAGCCCTCAGAGTCAAAATGTGTTTTGTGAATTTGGGCTATACAAATAAGATTTGATTAAGATTTGATTTGATTTAGATCCAACAATTCCCAGCAGGAAGAAGCACTTGGTGACAGTAGCAAGGAAAAACTTCCTTTTAACAGGCAGAAACCTCAACGACAAAACGGAGCATCTTGATTGTTTTCTGCGCAATTCTCTTGCTATGTAGAGATGTCCATCTTAATCCCGAACCTGTGTGCCCCAAGCCATCTCATGTGGATATTTGCCAATCAGCTGTTCCACAGGGAATCAACAAGCCGGCTATGCACTTCGCTGGATCACGAGGTAACAACCCTCCAACAAACTTTTTGTCTGAATACAGTAGGCAAATGCTGTTAAAAGCGAAAACATCTATTTCTGCTACGGCTAATGTCATACGGCCCAACACTGTGTCTGTCAAAGAACAGCAAACAAAATTATTTCAGACTGTCAATCACGCAAGCGTACTTTGGAACCCGAATACAAAACCTTTTTTTCTGGATCTTATCAGGGATGCCAAAGGGAACAGTAAAAAATTATGGAATAGCATCGATACATTACTTGGGAAGGAAAAACACACACATGAGAGCATTCAGCTCAAGGTAAATGGATCTATCCTAAATGATAGCCATGCTATTGCTATTAATTTTAATGATTATTTTTTAAATTCTGTGCAGCAACTTAGACATTTCCAGCAATAGACCCTCCGCAACCATTCACTTGTGAAGGGCCTGTATTTGACCTGAACACAATAAATGAGGCAAAAGTGGATGCAATTTTATCAAATTTGTCAAACAGCAAGGCCAAGGATATACACTGCCTGGACACTGCATTTTTAAAGCTAGATAAAGAGTCTGTCATTTCATCACTAACTACAATAATAAACAAATCTATAAATTAAGGTATCTTTCACAGTACTTTTAAAACAGCTATAGTAACTCCAGTCCATAAATCTGGTGACGCTCAGGAGGTCAGTAATTACCGCCCCATTAGTATACTCCCAGCAACCTCAAAGGTCTTGAAAAAGGCAGTGGCAGAACAACTTGCCCACCTTGAATCCAAGGAACTTTTACATCCTCTGCAGTTTGGATTCAAGAAAAACACTCCACTGATACGGCCTGCTGCTACCTCCTTGAGGACATTAAAACCAACTTAGACCAAGGAGGAGTGGTTGGTGCTGTCTTTCTAGACCTGCGCAAGGCATTTGATACTGTCAATCATAACAAACTGTTTCACAAACTTGGTAATTACAATCTTTCATCACACACTCAAAACTGGATCAAATCATACCTGAGTGACCATCACCAGTGTGTGCGTGTAAACAATATACTCTCTCCACTTAAAGCCTGCATACTGGGTGTACTGCAAGGATCAATCTTGGGGCCATTACTTTTTAGCATCTATATAAATGACCTGCCTGGGGTGACATTTAGCTCAGTTGGTAGAGCAGCCGCCCTATGTGTGAAGGCTCTGTCCTTGCTGCAGAAGCCCAGGGTTCTGTGATGATGTCAGCATAAGAATCTATGCAGACGACACTGTCATATACACTCATGGTAAGAGCGCTACAGAGGTTGCCAAGACATTAACAAAGGCAAAGCAAAAGATTGCTCTCTGGCTACACAACTCTTGCCTTACCCTAAACTTAGAAAAAACTGTAACCATGTTTTTCACCAACAGGTTCACACTGAAAGAATGCCCCAATGTCTCAGTAAATGAGCAAACAATTAACCATGTGCATAAATTCAAGTACTTTGGTGTTACCCTTGACCCAACTCTTAGCTTTAAAAAACATGTTAAAAAACTGAGAAACACACTGAATGCTATGATTATACCACATTTTTTATATTGTATTACAAGCTGGTCTCAGTCAAACAAAACAGTTCTAAAACCACTTGAATCATTATACAAAAGTGCCCTCAAAATCCATGATAAAAAGCCACGGCGCTACCATCACTGTCATATACTCAATAAATATGACATTTTAAACTTTGAGAATCTGATAAAGCACTCAAATGTATGCTTACTTTTTAAAATTGTTCACAATGCTGCAGCTCCCCCCTTAAAAAAAAATGTTACACTCTGCTCTGAGAAGTCAACAAGAACAAGAAGATCTGTTACAAGGGGTGAGTGTAGTGTACCCCAACGCAAATCTGCATTTGGGAAGTGAATTGGGGGGCGGCCTGTCCTGTCCTGTTGAATCTGCTTCCATGTTTCTATTTATCTATTTTATATATATTGTCTCTTTGCCTTGCTCTGTTATTTTACTTAACAATTTTCTTTTTCTATACTAATTTTCTATGTACTATTCCATCAACCTGCCCAGGGACTACAGGTGGAAAATAGCAATCTGCTAGAACCTGGCACAATGCATATTCTCTTGTTGCACAAGATTAATGTCTTATTGTGCACTGTCCCTGTCTTGAAATAAATAAAATTACAATTACAATTACAATATACATACATACAGTCAGGTCCATATATATTTGGACATGGTGACAAAATATATATTCAAGTTTTAGTTGAATAATGAATATGGGCTTAAAGTGCAGTCTCTCAGCTTTAATTTGAGGGTATTCACATCCAAATTAGACATTAGTTTAGGAAATACAGCTCTTTGATATGTAGCTCCTCTTTTTCAAGAGACCAAAAGTAATTGGAAAGTTGACTCATAAGATGTTTCATTTCTTCATCAATTAAGCAGCTAAAAGCCTGGAGTTGATTCCAGGTGTGACATTCACGTTTGGAAGTTGTTGCTGTGAATTCACAATATGCGGTCAAAGGAGCTCTCAATGCAAATGAAACAGACCATCCTTAGGCTATAACAAAAGAGAAAATGCATTAGAGAGATAGCAGGAACAATAGGAGTGGTCAAATCAACAGTCACACTTGTGAGGTCTGCAACACAAAAAGGCCTGGACATCCACAGAAGACAACAGTGGTAGATGATCATAAGACGCTTGCATGGTAAAGAAGAACCCCTTAACAACATCAAGCCAAGTGAAGAACACTCTTCGGGAGGTAGACATATCATTCTCCAAGTCTACCATAAAAAGAAGACTTTACAAGAGAAAATACAGAGGGCTCACCACAAGTTGCAAGCCATTATTAACCCTCAAGAATAGAAAGGCCAGATTATACTCTGTCCAAAACCATTTAAAAAAAGCAGCCCAGTTCTGGAACAGCATTCTTTGGACAGATGAAACTAAGATCAGCCTGAACCAGAATGATTGGAAGAAACAAGTATGGAGAAGGTTTGGACCAGCTCATGATCTGAAGCATACCACATCAACTGTAAAACACAGTGGAGGCAGTGTGTGGCATGGGCATGCATGGTTTGAAATAGCACTGTGGCACTAGTGTTATTGATGATGTGATAGAAGACAGTAGCAGCTGGATGAAATGTGAAAATGAAGTGTATATGGATATACTGTTAATTAGATTCAGACAAATTCAGCTAAGTTGACTGGATGGTGCTTCATTTTACAGACATGCAATGATCCAAAACATTTTGTTTTTTTAAGACAAAGAAGTATAATATCCTGCAATGATCAAACAATCACCTGATCTCAAAATATATAAATAAATAAATATATGCAATTTTTAACATTTGCGGCTAATGCTAGAATTAGTGGCTGCTCATGTGTGTAAATAAACATGTTAAAAATGACTATTTGAGGTGTGCTTTTTGAATACAGACCCCCGGCAACAGCCCACTCGGCGCTCTCAAAATTTCTGCGGTAATTTTCTAGTTATTATTCATTTTCCGCCCTTTTTCGTCATTTGAACACTGCTGAAGCTGTCAGCTTTATAGTTTTGGGGCCAGACACAAAGATTTGCCAGCAACACCCATCCACAGCCTCATAGACTGCCATGTTAATTTGAGAAGAGAAATTTCCAAAAGGAGCAGGGAGCACCTGTGCTTTCCCGAGGCCAAAGTTTATACAATTTTTGCCTGAAAATCGGCAAGGAAATTCCACAAGACGAAGATTCTTGTGGTCATTTCGATTTTGGTTTGCGGCACACCTTTTGGCATTTTTGGCCACCTGTTCGTTCATTTGAAGATTTTCTGTGTGTCTCAGGGGTCAGAGGGAGAGGGAGCGAGCACGCGCGCGCACACCTGTGACTAATTACTCAGACACACTCACACACACACCTCCTCCCGCTGACACACATACCCCTCCACACACATACTCAGAGAGGCAGACAGACAGAGACACAGATACACACACAGATAAGACAAAAGGCTTTCAAAATAAGAGTCCCTTCAAAATAAAAGACTAAAACTCTCTCCTTAACAGCTCTCAACTACTTCCACAAATTTTGTACTACAGAAATAAAAATTATATCACTACAGACTTCATTCAAACTACACATTTCACCAAGATCTTGTACTATTAAACTTGTATTCAACTTCTTTTTTAGATTCAGCTCATTTTGGACATTCCTGCTATTATTTTACTAATTTCTACTATTAATATTTTACAAATTATTCAACTTTTTCTACACATTTTTCCCATTTCAATACATTGTACAACCTTCACATCTTTCTACAAACCTTCTACATTTTAACCTACTGGTGCTAACTAACTACTAACCTACTACAGATTAAAACAGTGAAGGTATGAGGTCACATTAAGGTGAACAGCACTGAAACAGAGCAGGGATTGACAGACAGACAGACAAGACAAAAGGCTTTCAAAATAAGAGTCCCTTCAAAATAAAAGACTTTGTAAAACTCTCTCCTATACACACACACACACACACACACACACACACACACACACACACACATGCGGCTCAGCCGGGAATCGACTGCTATGATTTTTCTAAGCATTTCAGCAAACTGTTTGCCTAAAAATCACCAAAAACCACACCAAAAAAATGAATGGGTGTGTATTGGAAGAATGTTCGCGAGCTAGAGTGTGTGACATCATAGCTAGAGTGGAGAGGGAGAGAAAGATTTGTTGAAAAATAAATTTGTAAACTGCACTCGAGGCCACAAATGTTACTCTATAGAAACAATTCATAGCTAGAAACGTAGGAAAATTCGTCTTCTCACTCATATTCGTCTGCTGCAGCCGTCAGCTTTCTAGTTTTGGTGTAAGACACAAAGATGCGCCAGCAACACCCATCCACAGCCTCATAGACTGCCATGTTAAAAAGGAGGGAAGAAGAAGTAACGTTTCTTTGAATCGCTCTAACAGGTCACATTTCTTCCATTTAGTGACACAAAATACTTATGTAGACGTTCAGGAAGAGCTCAAGATGCTCAAAGTGAAGCCGGTTCAATGATAGGATATACGGTTTGGCCAGAAATCCTTTTTGTTCAAGGGGTACTTTCAGCGTTTTTCTCTCTCTCAGCGGTATCAAATGTCACAGTAGTTGCGGCTGATTGCTCTGCTCTGATTGGTGGCCTCCACCTGGCCCCTCTCACACAGACACACACAAATTTCAGCTAATCTCACACTTTGCTTTAATATCCTACAAATTCATACAATATTTTACAGTATTCTACAATTCTCACTTGTTAAGTCAAGTCAATTTTATTGTCAATGCTGCTATGTGTACAGTACATACAGAGAATTGAAATAGCATTTCCATTATATTCCTGGTGCAAACAGCAATATACATGACACATAATACATAACATATAAAAAATATATACAAATTAAAAGTATAAATAAAGTATAAATATGGCAAATATAGTAGTATAAACAGAATGAACAGTATAAATATTGCAAATATAGAAAGATTACTGAAGTTTTTTTTTTTTAGGTAATCTCACACTTTGTTACAATATTGTACAAATTCATACAATATTTCAAAATATTCTACAATTCTATCTTTCCATACAAATTTCCACAGATGATTCAGGCAATTCAGCAGAGGGCATCCACACTGTATTTCTGCAGGAAATACAAATATAAACGTAGGGAAATTTGTCGTCTCACTCACATTCATCTGCTAAAGCTCTCAGACTTACAGTTTTGGTGGGAGACACACTGATGCGCCAGCAACACCAACCCACAACCTCATAGACCACCATGTTAAAAAGGCGGGAAAATTTCTGGAGGAAAGCAGAGATACCACTTTCTTCCGATCGCTCGAAAGGTCCAATTTCCTAACTTTACACATAAAATATATATGTAGATGTTCAGGAAGAGCTCAAGATGCTCACAGTGAAGCTGGGTCAATGATAGGAAGTACGGTTTGGCCAAAAAGCCTTGTTGTTCAAGGGGTACTTTCAGAGGGTTTTCTCGGTTGACACACACACACACACACACACACACACACACACACACACACACACACACACACAGCCAAGACAAAAGTCTTTCAAAATAGGAGTCCCTTCAAAATAAGAGCCCATTAAAAAGGCAATGATGACACAGCTTGTTGTATTAATACTGAATTTGCTGAGCAGTGTCAATAATAATGTATGGGGGCGATGGGGCCAGAGTCAGGCACACTCAAAATTTCTTTCGAAATTTTTCTAGTTTGTCCTATTACTGTTGAGTCCCTGAAATAAGGGAACTGTGTATAAAGATGGCTCCAATTCCTAAATGTTTTTTTTTGTTTGTTTCACCCATTAAATTGAAGCTCAAATTCTGCACTTCAATTGTATCTTGGTTGTTAAATTACAAAAATTCTATCACTGCCCAAATATTTTTGGACCTACAGTAACTGTATACACCAATCACCCTTAATATTCTGAACACCTGCCTAATATTTATGTAGGTCCCCCTTTTGCAACCAGCCCTGACCTGTTCAGTCATGGTCTCAGCTCGAGATCTGAAGGTGTTCTGTGGTATCTGACACCAACACGTTAGCAGCAGATCCTTCAAGTTCTGTAAGTTGTGAGGTGGGGCTCCATGGTTTGTCGAGCACGTCCCACAGATGTTCGACTGGATTGAGATCTGGAGAATCTGGAGGCCAGGTCAACATCATGAAGTTGTTATGCTCCTCAAACCATGTTTGCTTTGTGGCAGGCCGTTATCCTGCCATTACAGAATACTGTTGTCTTTAATACGTGGACATGGTCTACAGCGATGCTTAGATAGATGGTACATGTCAAAGTAACATCCACATGAATGGCAGGACCCACGGTTTTCCAGCAGTCCAAAGCATGACACTGCCTCCATCGGCTTGCCCTTTTCCCATAGTGCATCCTGGTGCCATGTGTTCATGGCACAATGTACCCAGGCCAATCCATGTGATGTAAAAGAAAACATAATCAGACCAGGCCACTGTCTTCCATTTATCCATGGTACTTTTGGTTCACTGGTCTCCAGGTCCATGGTCCATTTCTCACATGCCTATTATTGGCCCTTTCAGCAGTGTGAAGGGGTCAGCATGGACACCCTGACTGGTCTGTAGTTATGCATAACAACCTGCGAACACTGTCTTATAGATGTATAGACGTATAGATGGCTATGTATAATGACCTCATACAACCCCACTTTAAAGTACGCAAACTATCCTGTAAGCACTAATGTGGAGAAGATGGGGAGCTGGGATTGTTCAGACCTCAGACGATTTCATTTCTAAATCATATTTTCTTTTTTCTTGATAAACAAACTGCACATTTTTTACCAGCAGGATTCTATTGCTGTGATATGATGTACTTAGCTTCCCAGGAATCACTAATGCTCATGCTGCAAACTAAAGTGATGTTATGGTGACAGATGAACCAGAAGCTGAAGTCACAACCATGACACAATCCCACACTGCCCCGTCATACAACACTGGTTCATGATTAGGAACATGCACAGATGATATTCTCCCTCATTATATGTGTGTGTGTGTGTGGCAAGAATAATAAAGTGGTTTGCTCCATTAACATACCTAATCCTGACACATCCAGCACACTACACTTTCATGAGAATCGGACACTAAATTCACAAAAATGTATTAGTTTCATTCATGTTGTCAAACCTGTGTGGAATGAAGGAGTTAATATTTTATTTTTTATTTTTCATGTAATATCTTTTAAATGATCCATCCCTCAGTGGATTACACAGTAACAATAAACCTCAAGAGGAGAAACTAAACATGTTTACAGCCTAGTACAAAAAACTGTTTTGGTCTCTAAAATATAAATAATACAATTTAAAATACATTTTAAAAAGAAATAGCTAATTTCCCTGTTCATGATAACTGTACTGAATGTGAAATTTCATAGAAGTCACTTGTTCAAATTATATTAAGGCTTAAAGTTATACAGAATGAATCACTTTGATTGACAGGTGGGTTACAGGCAGCTTGTTTGAGCCCCCAGACTTCAGTGGGCCTGCCTCAGGTGATCATGATCATGTCTTTAGCTGGGAGGCAGCACAGGCAGGACTGTTAAGATGGTGGCGTCCAGAGCCACACGTTGAGCTTCATAATGACTCTTTGGGAACCTACACAACATATATTCTTTATACACACAGTCATTATTCATTCTTGTAATGAAACAGGGGTTGTTTTCAGCATTTGAACATGACTCATGGCATTATTTTCCAGTTAGGACAGTCAATAAAAATGGAACTAAATTGCCACTAGCCAAACAACATAATGGCAGATAAAAATGTAAATTTGATCCTGGCAGTGGGAACAGTGGGATTCATCCTTTTCTTATGTCTGGATATGTTTGTCTGATTATGTCTGGTCAGTAGTTTCCTAAATAATTTTCTCTGAATCAAAGTCTTGATCAAGGAGAAAACTTTGTTCTTTGGTTTTGATATTAATTGTGAAAATCAATATAAACCACACAGTGTGAACGCTGACCAAAGTTGTCATCAGATAAAAAAAAAAAAGAAAGAAGAAAATAAAAAGGGGGGTGGATGTGACGGATTACCACTTTAAGCACCCAGAGGCTTAGTGCCACTATTATCCTCCTGTGGTGGGATTTTCTGTGTGAATTATGTAACAGTAATGCTTCAACACAAATCTGTTTTGTTTTTTGTCTTTTTTTTCCACTGCTGCTCTATCTCCTTTGTTCAGCTCTCAGACGACTGTTCGACTCCTCAGCACTGCAACCAGAAACACCTACTGACAAGAAGGGTGGAGCAGCTGTAGACAAGGAGGTTGTAGCTGTGACAACAGATTGTGTGACAGGTGTTGCTACGATGCTCGAGCACCGGTGAGAAAAAAACATGAAGTATAAGAAGTTCATTACCATCATGCAGGCAGCTCTCGGAGTTGCCCCCCTCAACAAGAGAGAGCTGATCCCACCGCCACGCAAACTCTGGAAACCTGCACGGTGAGTTGTTGTTGTTGTTGTTGTGGGTTTGTGTATGCGCGTGTGTGTGGGTGCATGGGAAACAGGCCAGAGTGGGGTGGTCAAGAAATCAATGTAAAATCAAAGAGAATCTATTTATGTTAATGGTGCCTCAGCTCCCTGCAGGCCCTTAAATCAAGAGTAGACATTATTGTTTAACAGCCACTACAACTGTTCAACCTCTTATATGTTTTCCTTATGCAAGCTCCATGTAGTTTTACTGGCTTACAAAGCTGCATGATTGTATTATTTGAATGCATTTATGAAGAGAATTCGTAGTAGTTATGGAATTTATACAATATCTTCTACAATATTTATTTAAAAATGAGAGAGGGACCATACCATATGCAATGATTTAATTCATTTCAAGTGTGTAGGATTCAGTGACATCTAGTTGTGTAGTTGCAGATTGCTAACCCTTCCCCTCCACTCACCCTCCCATTCCAAGTGTAAAGCAGAAACACTGTGGCCATGAAACATGCGGTAAAGGTCATATCTATAGCTAGTGTTTAGTGTGTCTGTTCTGGGCTACTGTAGAAACATGGTGGAGTCCATGGAAGAAGTGTATGTGGATATAAATGCCAAAAAGTCAATGATGATTTGACCTGTTTTTTAGACATATCTGATGTTTTATTATTGTTATTATTATTATTATTATTAGTAGTAGTAGTAGTAGTAGTTTGTTTGTTTGTTTGTTTGTTTGTTTGTTTTTTAAGAAAAAATATTTCCAGTTTTCAGTCACAGTTTGGAGTTCAGGTTTAGGAAAAGATCACCAGACATATCCATGGTGGACAAACCGATTCTTATTTTCAAGTGACTATACATTATATTCTGTCAATACAGACGCCTAAATCTGACTCGCTGGACCTTTAAATGGATGAATGCAGTAAAACTATTCAACTCAACTCAACTTTATTTATTTATATAGCACCTTTCATACAGAATTGTAGCCCAAAGTGCTTCGCCGAGCAGAGTAAAAACAGAAATAGACAACAACTAACAGTTCTTAAGGCATCAGAGCAGTTGCATGAAAAACTAGAGATTACAAGAAGAGTAAAAAGCATAAAACTACAACAACGAAACAAATAAGAAGTAAATTAAGACCTATAGGGTACAAAGTATAATTTAAGAACAGTTGTCTACAGTAAAAGTAGATAAGACATGTACAGTGAATAAGCACCAGAGATAAAAGTAAGCCTAAAGAGATATGTCTTAAGTTGTTTTTTAAAAATGTCTACAGAGGTGCAGTCCCTCAGATCCATAGGCAGGCTGTTCCAGAGATGGGGGCCGCAGTAGCTAAAAGCAGCCTCACCAAACTTCTTTGTGGAGGTTCTGGGGACAACTAGGAGTCCAGATGCCGAGGATGTGAGGGACCTGCTTGATACATACTTTTTTAGCATGTCACAAAGGTAGGTCGGTGCCAGGCCATTCAGTGATTTAAAAACCAATAAGAGAATCTTAAAATCAATTCTAAAACTAACAGGTAACCAGTGCAAGGCTTTTAAAATGGGGGTTATATGTGACCTGTCTGGTCTTTGAACAAAACTAACACCTGATCAATCAATTTACCATACAAACATTAGAACAAGTTAAAAACAAAGTATTTTCTTAACATAGCATGCATCATACATGAAAGTAGTTGCACATGGAAAGATAATTTAAAAAATGTATGAAGTCACAATGCAAACAATTATTTTGCATAGAGAATTGTGAGATTTAAGTCAAAATACAATAGTAGTGTATGAATGGCAGTAATAACAACATATTAAAAAATGAATGTAGTTTGTAACAATGAGAAGAATTTTGACTGTGTATGTGTTATCATTCCTAGTTCTATAATGTGGTGTGTATATGACATTACTAATTCAGTGTAAATAAATAATGAATGCATTTAAAGGGCTGTGTGTGTCTCTGTGTGTATGTGTGTGTGTTTATGTATATCCGAGTCACCTTTAGCATGTATGGAGTCACCTTCAGCGTTTAGCATCATGTACTCACAGTTATAAAAAACACATTGAACTTTGCACAGAGGGACATTGTGGACAGTGTTGGTCCATTCATCCTGAAGATGTGCTCAGTGAATATAAAGCAATGAAAGGTAACATACTTGAATCCACAGTGACTTCTGTTGTGCTGACTGTGTGAAGAGTTTACATGTTAACAATCATAAAAACTGTAATGTGTTGGCTTTATAAGCACAAACACTTGAACACACACAGGTATGAACACATGCACACACTTACACACACAAGTCTTGCATGCAGCAGCAGTAGTAGTGCAGACATCCTCCTCCCTCGCTCTCTCTCCTCTCTCCTCGCTGTCTCCCCTCTCTCCTCACTGTCTCTCTCTCCCCTCTCTCCTTGCTCACTCTCTCAGTTCTCCTCGCTCTCTCCTCTCCCTCCTCTCTCCTCATTCTCTCCCCTCTCTCCTCACTCTCTCCTTTGTCTCCTCTCTCCTCTCTCTCTCCTAGCTCTCTCTTCTCTCTCTCCTCTCTCTCTCTCCACGCTCTCTCCTCTCTCTCCACGCTCTCTTCCCTCTCTCCTCCGCCTCAGTCTTGCTCGGTCTCTGCTCTGTCAACAGCTCCTGCATCTCTCTCTATCGCTCCTCTTTAATCTCTATTTTATCTCTATCTTTTGGGCATTATTGTTGTCTATCACCATGCGTCTTGGCATCTCCTCCTTCATTTCGGATATCCTGAGTACCTCCAGTAACATCTGCTTCTGCTGGACCGAGGGCAAGGTAGAATCAATCCTCCTCCACCTCCACCTCTACCTTCACCACCCTACTGCTGCTGTGCTGTGGAGCAAGGCAGGGCCAGCGTCAGGGCACAGGGCCTCTGGGTTCTGCTGGGAACACACACACTCTTATTTAATTACTGCTGTGTGTGTGTGTGTGTGTGTGTGTGTGTGTGTGTGTGTGTGTGTGTGTGTGTGTGTGTGTGAGCTTTGGCTTGCTCAGCTGTTTGTGGTTGGATTGAAGTGACATTACCATAGGTTATAATATATATTCCAAGTTTGTGCTTTTCTGTGTGTGTGACAGTCTGCTGGTCAGGACAGAGGAACTATGCACAGTTCATATTTAGTTCATAGAGGCAATCCTCATTTTAATTTAAAGATCCAGCATCCTTGTGCTGAAGGAGTTGTTGTATATGTTAAAATACTACACTCTGAAGTATAAAGTACAACCTAAACCCTCTTATATCACCTAAACCCTAAACATTCATCATATGTTTCATCATAGTAGGCTCAGTTTCCTCTCTGTGAATCCAGTACAGTCTCAGATTTGAGGCTGGTCTGAAATCTGTAAATAATCATAATGTTCATTTAGACAGGGGTTTATAGGCCTAGTCTGGTTACCATCTCTCCGACTTCCTAAACACATGACAAATAAGTATATTAAACATTTTTGATATTTCCGACTTAAAATCCTGTCAGAAAGCGATGGAATATTGAGCAGAAACCCGCAACAGCCAATGAGAGTGAGTGAGAGTGAAGCGTCACAGATGTTGCATATTTGTGTAGAACAAAATGTAAAATTACATTATTTTAAATCATTTTTCCTGCTTTTTGCATCTCACGCACGTTTCTGTGAGAAGTCTCTGCAGCTTCCACTCTAAAATCATTTAAACAACAATTGTGTGCATTCTTATGATGCAAATATTAAAAAAATAACTAAATCTGTCATTATGTCTCGTTGAGATTTGAAAATCATTTCGTGTGCATGAGGCATTAGCATAAAGGAATACAGGAAGACGTTTCATAGCTCGACAAAAGTAAAAAATACACCTACCGAGGTGGTCTTAGTTTCTAAGAACCAAGCTAACTTGTTAAGATGATACATGCAGCCACCGTGCCCTGTGGCTGCACGGCAGTGTCGACCGGTCAGTTAATCCACCGCTTTGGCCCAGATAGAAATATCTCTGTGTCAGACCACTTGGAATGATATTTGATACACACATTAATTTTCCCCTCAGGCTCAGTCGTAATAACAGCCATCATCAGGCGAAAACGACCACATATTTATTTATGTTATACTTCCATATTAATCATCATCATCAATCATTTATTATGTTTTATGTCCTTTATTCTATTTGCATTATTTCTATTAAACAACTTGCAAGAGCTTACAGAAATACATTTGACTATGATTGTATCTGAATGGTTAAATGTGACAAAACTTAAACTTGAACTTGATAGCATGCTAATGTTAGCATGTAGCTCAAAGCACTGCTGTGTCAGAGAGCGGCTTGTATGGCTATATGCATGAGAATTCCTCTGTTTGTTAGTCTGAACACATCCTGAAGACAACTCTTAAGATCTCACTGACTCTGGGACTGCTGGATGAAATATCAGACTGCTCCTTTTACTAAACTTGTTTCACTTTGCCTTGTATTCATTATTGGACTTAAGAACCAGTACCCTCTGAGGCAGAAATGTTTACTGCAGGTGGATGAGCTTTCTATCAAAGCTTTTATTTGACTGTGTTTTCTCAGGTCAACTCATTTGTGTGTTCAGTGAAAAGATATAGGACGATGGGTTGTAAAATACATATTCATTGTAACTGTGTTACTGTGTGGCTCAGCGGCTTAACAAGGCTGTTTATAATTGCTCTACTGCTCTATCAGTTGTATGCAAGGGTATCACAGCAGATGCAGTGTGTGTGGGTGTGTGTATGTGTGTGATTATAATGACAAGAATATAAAGACATGACTATTGATGTTGACAGACATCCTTTGGGAATGTGTGTGTAAGTGAGAGAGAGAGAGTCAGGATGAGACAGGTCAGAGAGAGAGCGACAGAGATATATAGAGAGACTTTTGAATATAATGTAACAGTGACACTGCTGCTTGAAATGTTACTCATGGCATGTGTGTGTGTGTGTGTGTGTGTGTAAGCGCGCATGTGTTAGATTGATAGATTTGTCCCGGGACTGGAGCAGTATTAGATTCAGTGCTGGGCGTCGGCGGGGGAGTGCAGAGGCAGCTGCGGATCTGTCGCTGATAAACCAATCAAACACTACAGCAGCCTCTCAGTCCACACACATCGTCAATCCTGTACTATTTATCTCGTAGTCATTATTGTACCACAGCCCAGAGGCATCGATTCAGCTAGGGCTAAGGTGTGGCAAGGTCACCTGACAGTACACACTGCCAACGTACAGATAGAAAAGGCAACAGTCTGCATCTTAGTTATTTTGACCATGATTTGTCATACCCTGTGTGTGGTTCTCAATCTCAAGCCTTCTGGTTCCTACTGAAGAAGTAAATCCTAAAAACACATTTAACATATATATTTTACATTTTTTAAAAAGGCTGAGTAATTTCCTAAAACGGCCGGACACTGTTTTTATCAGATGTTATACAAACAACCTCTTCTGGACCAGGCCTGGACTGTGGTTAAATTATTGTATGTAATTATTGCTGTAATGTATGAAGAGCACAGTGTAGCCAATGTGTTGCATTAGCCTGGCAGGCCAGCAGTTAGTAATGGATTAAATACTACTTAAAACCCCAAATGATTCAGGGAAGGTCATTGCATTATGGAAACATCATGACCACATTGTGTGATGACAGATACCTCCAAGCTTTCTACTGTCTGAGGATGTTTGGAGATGTTGTGGAGCCACGTTCATCTGGCCAATACCAGGAAAAGGAAATGTTGACTGACTAAACAGTACAGCAGATCATTTATTATTTTGATATTCTAGTTGAAAAATCTAACTAAACCTCACTTGTAGTGGGTCTACACTTAAATCTCAACTTTCCTATAACATGTCCATCTCCACCTTGACACCACACCACTAGGATCCTCATTTAGACCAAATACAACAAAAACTAGAAGCAATTTTTCAATTCGTTATCCAATTCATTGCGATTAAAAGCCAGAAGCATGCTAAACAATCATGCAGTGCTTTTAGTAAAGCCTACAGAGCCTGGGTTTGGTTTGTCCATTCTAGGCTACTGTAGAAACATGGTGGCTCTACATGGCAGACTGTCATGTCTAGATGACAATTCTGGATTTGCGAACTCTCAAACATGTGCTCTTGATTCAGCAGAGAAGCGCTTGACTCTGCAATGGCAGATATACTGGAAGCGGCATGAATTTTCTTGTCGCTTCAAATTTGAAATGCATGTGCAGGTGTATTCAGAGAAAACCAATACTGTTCCGTGTGCAGCCAAATGTAAAGTAAAATATTGTTTGTTTGTTTTTGTTGATTTATTTATTTGTTTTTACAAAAAAGGCTTCCGTTCTTTGGCTTTCAGTTGCAGTTTGGTGATTTGGGATGTCAGCCTTGAGAGAAAACTTGCATTTGAGTGTTCTGACACAAATGTGAACATTCAGCCTGTTCCTGCCCTGTCTCACTTTGACTTCTGACGTCTTCAGCTGTTTACTGGGTGTGAGTTGAGTCTTCACGCCTTGATGTAGATTGTAGCTCATAGTGGCGACAGTAAAAGTGTTTCTCTGCTGCCCCTCTGTGCAGTGAAGGCTGTTTGTGTCAGCACAGTGTCACCCTAGACTGGAGATGGAAGGAGGGGGTTGTCATTTTTATTTTGTGTGTGTGCTTGTGGCAGAGTGGGAGCATTAGCCAGGGGTGGGTAGGTCCATATGTTTTATTCTAATCAGTGCTGTCTTGTTGGGGCTATAGGCGAGCGCTTCTACAGATTAATGTTCTCTATTGATTGATCCATTTGGCTGTGTGGATAGATGGCACCCTAAGGTGACCCACAGGCTACAGTATCCACTATCTCTCCATTTACACAGTGGTGCACTCTGGAATACACTACAATAATACTGCCACACACACACACACACACACACACACACACACACACACACACACACACACACACACACACACAGATATACCGCAGAGTCCAGTGCTGTCAATATTAGATAATCAGCAGCAGGCTATATGTTAAACAGTCACAGGGTAACCAAGAGGTTTGACTGGGGGGTAGCTGCTCCCTCTGAAATGGTATATATACAGCTTATATACTATTTCATTTCATCAACACAAAGTGTTAGTGTTACTGTGATGTCACCCAGAGGTTTCTAAAGAGATGCATAGAGCCATGGAATTGGATTTTGATTCATCACTTAGGTCTACAGCAATTTTTTGCAATTCTTCAATTACTACAACCAGGAAATCCAAATTTGGTCAAATACCAGCAGACACCAGCTGCCCAACTGTGACAGAATCCTGTCAATCAATCAGGCTTTTTTCTCTGATGCTCTACATACAACCATAATTCCAAAAAAGGATGAGATGCTGTGTAAAATTATTCTGTAAATATACACTCATTCTGAAATTAGGGAAAGAAAGCACTGTTCCCCAGGACAAGAACACCCAGAATATAGGCATGAGCTGGACACAGGCCCTAAAAATATTCAGTGTTGAAGCTCCAACAACAGGCTGAGATTGAGTCCTTTTAGATCAAGGACACCTGAGCAGGGAGGGTGCTTGTTGACATCATGCTGACCCTGGAGGTTTTCTGGTACAAACCTGAAGGTGTTTGAATGATGAAGGAAACTGTAGATGTTCAAACAGCTAAATGGTAAATAGACTGTACATATATAGCACCTTTCTAGTCTACTAAAAGTGCTTTACATATATCATTCACCCATTTTCATACACTGATGGCATTGGCTTCCATGCAAGGTGCCAACTGCTCATCAGTTTGAGGAGCTAACCATTCAAACACATTCACACACAGTGTGCCTTCAGGAGCAATTTGGGGTTCAGCACCTTGCCCAAGGATACCTGCCCCAAGGATGCTTCGACATGCAAACTGGAGGGGATCGAACCGCCGATCTTCTGATTAGTGGACGACCCGCTCTACCTCCAAGCCACAGCTGTGTGCACTGAGTAGGGAGGCGGCACTAGTTAAAAACACAATGGACACTGATGATTTTTATATTTCCACTGCCCCACTATCTGTAGGACTAAAAGATGGTAATGCATGTTGGTCTCTAGCACACATCTGAATAAGTACCAGTGAAAATGAAAATTTGCTGTAGGTATTCATTGGGAGGATAAATCCTTATTTTTAATGACCCCCTGACATCTTCTGCCACCACTAAAAGGACACTTTTGAACTAGAAATACAAACAGGTAAAGAAAAGGAAAAAAAGCAAAATGGACTGCATTAATATAGCATCTCATTTATCCATTCACATATCAATACCAGCAGACTTCCATGCAAGGTGCTCGCCTACCATTGGAAGCAATTTAGGGTTCAGTGTCTTGTTTCCACCCCAACATGTGGCCAGGATGAGTTGAGGATGAGTAACCCTGCGTTTACTGAATGACCCACTCTACCTCTTAAGGCAAAGGTGGCCTACAACATTTGCAGTCTCCGCTCACTCAAGTAGAATTTATGTTAAATTCACGTCTAAATAAGATGATGTTTCTAATGTTTGAAGGAAGCATATAGACATTGTGGATAGTGTTACAGCCCAGAGTAAGGCATAGAGGTTGTTACGTGTTATACATATCCAGCTGACTTGGTGGAAATTGTTGAGAACTTTGTGAAGTTAGATTTTTATTTTGGAACAAGCCCTGTTTCTCTCTCAGTTAGGAAAAGGCTGGCAAGCCTTAAGTGCAGTTTTTGTTCTTTTAAAGAAAATATTTGTTGTTCAGTTTTAGATCAAGGACACTTGAGTAGAGAGGGTGCTTGTTAACATCATAGTGGATTCATCAGAAACAGTTCCACAACAACAGCAGCTATCTTGGTTGTTTTTAATTGGTTGTATTTATGGAAATGCCTCAATGACGTTGTGCTCCTCTGTACAGTTTTTGTATCAAACCTGCCCCATAGTAGATAAATGGCTGTGATTGGCTAAGATTCAGGACGGGTAAATATCTGTCTGAATGGGAGGTGGGCAGGTGTATCTGCCAGAGCAAATAAAACACGAGCTTGTAGATTCATCTGGTTCCCCTGCACATAAACAGGTACACTGTGACTGAGGAGACTGCAGTTTTTAGCTGTCTTACTCAGACCTACCCAGCCCTCACATTTATACACACACTTGCACACACACTTACGCCAGACCTTCTATTTAAGAATTCTGTTCTGTTCCAGTTTTGTCTGCGGTGTGGATTAAAAGCAGCTCAGTGTATTGACCTATCTCACTCCTTCTATTTCATTAAAAAGACACAACAGAGAATCCTGCAGACTAATCTGGTACCACCTTAAAGAAGAACCTTTTCACATGCACACAAACATGAGAGCTGCAAACACACAGCAGCTCATACCACACACTTTTTACATGTACATAGAAGCACACATACAAGCACATTTTTGTAAACTTAACACATTTTTAACAGTAATGCTGACACACAGACAAAGAAGAAAATAAAACACGACTGTGACCCAGTGTTAAGGGGGTCACCTTGTCATTGTCTTTTCCCTCCTGCTGTTTGATCTGTCTCATTCACAAACTGCAAGTGTCACCTCACAAATAATTGAAACAGTAAATCGAATGAATTATGCTGTCTCATATTACAAATGACTATGATATACTGTACAGTTATTGTGTAACAGTTTTTTAGCACTATGAATGGTCTGCAGCACAATTATGTCCACGGTCACAAGTAACGCCATATTAGGGAGTTAATTTCAATTTCAATTTATTTATTTTATATAGCAGACACAGATGCACATCAGCAGTAAAACATTAACTTACTATAAACTGTAATGGAGATGGTGATGATGGTGCCTGACCATGAAGAGCTTTGTAGGTAAGCAGTAGGATTTCATATTCTATTCTTGATTTTACAGGTAGCCAATGCAAAAAGGCCAAAATGGGAAAGATGTGATCTCTGATCTTGGTTCCTGTCAGAACACGTGCAGCAGCATTCTGAATTAGCTGCAAAGTCCTAAGAGACTTATTGGAGCAGCCTGATAACAAAGAGTTACAATAGTCCAGCCTAGAAGTAACAAATGCGTGCACTAGTTTTTCTGCATCTGCTTGAGACAGGATGTGCCTGATTTTTGCAATATTATGTAAGTGAAAGAAAGCAGTCCTTGAAATTTGTTTTATGTGGACATTAAAGGACAAATCCTGATCAAAAACAACTCCAAGATTCTTTACAGTGGCGCTGGAGGCCAGGGTGATCCTGTCTAAAGTAACTAAGTCTCTAGAAAGAGAGTTTCTGAGGTGTTTGGGTCCAATTACAAGAACTTCAGTTTTGTCTGAATTTAACATCAGAAAATTGTCATCCAGTTTTTTATGTCCTTAAGGCATGTTTAAAGTTTAGCTAACTGACTGGTTTTATCAGGCTTGATCAATAAATATAATGGGTGTCATCGGCATAACAAGTTAATGGAGTGATTCTTAATAATGTTCCCTAGAGGAAGCATATATAAGCTGAATAGAAGTGGTCCGAGCACAGAACCTTGTGGGACTGACATTGGTATGCATGGAGGATTCATCATTGACGTGAACAAACTGAGATAGATCTGAAAAATACGACTTAAACCAGCTTAGGGCGGTTCCTTTGATGCCAATTAGATGTTCAAGTCTTTGTAAAAAAATTTGATGGTCAGTGTCTATGATCTTACAAGACAAGTGCAGAGATGAGTCCTTTGTCTGATTATTAATTAATAGATGTTTCTTTGCAAAAGGTAAATATTCAGAAAGCAACCATCCTCCCCCTATTTATATGAAATGGTTCAATCCTGCCTGTCCTATCAATACTGAGAAAAATCTGACTTCAAAAAGCAAAGCAAAATGAAATGAAATTAAATCAAATCAAACTTTATTTGTAAAATTCACAAATTCACAAAACACATTTTGCCACTGAGGGCTTTACAATCTGTACAGGGAGTGACACCCTCTGTCCTTCGACCCTCGGTTCGAGTGAGGAAAAACTTGCCCACAAAAAACCCTTTTAACAGGGAAAAAAGGTGGAAGAAACCTCAGGAAGAGCCACAGAGGAGGGATCCCTCTCCCAGGACGGACAGACGTGCAATAGATGTCACGTGTACAGAACAAATCAACAGAGACATATTGTACAATATCAATGAATGACAAAATTACAATGAATTACAATGAATGCCAAAGTAGAGAAAGTGAAATAAGCAACTTTTACTCCCTTAACATGAGTGACTTAAAAAAATGTATATATGCATTTATGAATCATTTTCAATAATAATAATTCAAACACTAATTATTTTCTATATAATTTCACCAGCAAGGACTACAACATCAACAGGATATGTTTAAATGATTTATTCACAAAACAGAAAGATTGTGAGTGAAGCGTGAACTCTTGTACTGCTTCGGTCTGTTGCTGCTTTGTGGAGAAGCTTCAGTGGGGAATCTGCCTCGGCATGACAAACCATCAGAACCAGAATATCATATATCATAATCATAATCATAATATCATATATTCTACCAGTGGCTGGAAAGGGCTGGACTAAAAGACACTCGCTACAACATTAATAGAGGCGGGGGTCTTGCAGCAAATTCTTCTGTATGCTGAATAAACATTCACAACTCAATGTCAGTAAATGTCATACAGTAAGTATTGTACTGCAAGAGACTGGATGTGTGATTAGTAAGTTGGCATGGCATGAAGTGGTGGGGTGGTAGAGCTGAATGTAATATCTTTTCTTGGGCCCCAAAATCTCTGGCAGCACTCCAACTAACACAGAATATGCAGAGTATTATGCTGCATAAAAACAAGGATGTGTGGTTAGTTGTTTATTTGGTTGTTGAAATTTTGGTTGTTGGATTGATTACTACAAATGGCTTCAGGTGCTGACACGTTTGTGGCTAAATTGTGGGTAAAGCAAAATTTTCTGCTTTACACTATGGAACAGAATTACTTCCCTCTGCTCAATGATGAAGACCGTTTCTACCAGCAGGTGACCACTAAGACTTTACTTTTCAGATTTAAAAAGAACTCATTGCAACCTGTTTACCTGGGCCCCCTGCTGGCTCTGTGGTGGCCTGTAATTCCATGTTGAATGCTTTTGCAGTGCATTTTCCTGAGGTACATGTTTAGTAAATCTGCCAGATCTCGATAGATCTAGTTGTCATTATTTTTTGTCAATGGCCTGCTGTTGAGCATGCACACTCAATTTTAAATGGGGTACCAGTGTTTGTTTATCGATTACAGTTTGTATTATTATTTGTAGTATTTGTAGTATGTATTAGTCACATATGCATCAGTTCCATCTCGAAGTTGGGGTCAGTTCACCCACATAAATGAACCCACATAATAAACAACATGAAACCATAATTTCTCCCCTGCCTCTCGTAGTATGTTTCCATACAGATAGTTTAGGTTCTATTAGTCCAGGTGTTGAGATTTCTGCTACCACCCCAATATAATGAAGGTGACATAAAGCAAAATAGAGAGAAATCCTAAAAAACAACAACACAAACAAACATATTACTACTACTAATACAGGTAAAATATGCTTTTGTAATTCAAGTGAAGTTCTTCGTAAGAAATTGTTTCAGTCTCACATCTCATCTTTTCCAAGCGGTTCCTTTTATCTTATGTCATTTTCTCTTCCTCCTCTCAGCTACTTGTCCTGCATGTGAGAGAGATGTCTGTGTGTGTGCGCGTGCATACATGTTTGTGTGTGCGCACATCTCCTGCAGCAGTGTTAATTAGCAGAGGCCAGATGGATGAGGTGATGAAGTGTTATAGTACCCTCTACAACGCCACTCCCACTGTTATCGAGCATGTGTGCTCTCTCTCTCTCTCTCTCTCTCTCTCTCTCTCTCTCTCTCTCTCTCACACACACACACACACACACACACAAACACACAGAGGCTTACATAAGCCAAACACAGTGCAGTGCAGATGTGCCCTTATTTACAGTTATATCTATTTTGGGGTATACGTGAAATGTTCTACTATCTGTCTGCAGATGATTCGACTGCACAGCTGTTGTCATTTAAAATATCTGACATTTCAACTCAATTTCCTTCCTTTCTTTTAACCCATTACTATTCCTGGTACCTTGGTACAATGTATTTTTGGTAGAGGTGCGACACAGTTAGAAAGAAAACCATTTTTCACACCTTTCCTGAAATAATGTGGGCAGCAGAAAGAGAGACAGAGACAGAGAAAGAGAGAGCCACTAATACACCGAAACTTATAAAGAAAATACTATTTGCCATATTAATGTCAAATAAATTGAAAATAAGTGTTGAGATATTGCTAGTTTTGCTGTCTATTGCATCTAGTGTTGTCTAAACTAACAAGGTAGTTATGATGTCTAAACTTAACCAAGCCTAACCTAGTCTAATTATGTATATGTCGTTGATCAAGCTCCATCCATCTACCTGTAACTCACATAAATGGTAAATGGACTGTACTGATATAGCACCTTTCTAGTCTTCCGACCACGCAAAGCGCTTATACACTACACCCATTCATACACATTCATACACTGATGGCATTAGCTGCCATGCAAGGTGCCAACTGCTCATCAGTTTGAGAAGCTAACCATTCACACACATTCATGCAGCCTTCGGGAGCAATTTGGGGTTCCTCCAGTCTGGAGGAGGGGAATCTGGAACCAGGGATCGAACCACCGATCTGATTAGTGGACGACCCACTCTATCTCTGAGCCACAGCCACCCCCACATACTAGACATACTGGACAACTTCACTGTAACCAACAGTAGCTGACTGTCGGACTCTTCTTCTTTTTATAGTGCTGCCTCTTGCAGGCCAGTCCAGTCAGTGAGTAAGTAAGTTTGGTAGATGTGCCCTGCTTTTTCCTGGGGCTCCCACCCCTCCCACTCCCTCCTAGAAGGGTTTGAGGTTTGGGTAGCAGTGGTGCACTGTATAGTGCCTTTATGGAAGGTTTATAGCTTTCATAGCTGTAAGAGAGAGACAGAGAGAGAGAGAGAGGCGGAGACAGAGGTAAAGTCAGGTCTCAATATTCATGATGGTACTGTCTCTGCTTAGACGCACTGCAGTAGTCTCAGTCTCCTTCTCTCTTTCTTCCTCTCCACTTCTCTGTTTAGCCTCCTCAGCAGGTTGCCACTATCCCATAAGTATAATATCTCTTTGTCTCAGTCCCTGTCACTGTCTCTCTCTGTCTCCCTGTCTCTCTCTCTCGCTGTCTCTCTTTCTCTGACAAACTCACTCTCTCTCTTTTTCTCTCTCCCTCACACACACACAAACACACATGCACGAACACACACAGTGACCTTGACAGACAGCAAAGGCACAGGCTGCAGGCAGGAGTTGCTCTTTGACTCTTAATCACTGATTCAGGATCAGAACAAGCTGTATTTACAATAAGCTATATAATTACAAGGTCGGATCAGAAGCAGTGTGTAGTGTAGTGTATTGTTACACTGTTTGTAACAGAACCTCTTCAGCAGGTTGGATAGACATTACATGTGCAGAGGGACCCAGCTCTAAGATAATATATGATTGTAAAACTAACAGTGAGTGGCTGCAGTGTTATGGATTTAATCCAAATAATGATGAATTATAATGATGTTTGAATGTAAGTTTGCTCAAAAGCAAACAAGGGATTTTTCTGCTTTACTGAAAAAAGTCAAAGGTAAAAGATGTTCAACAACTTTTGGAGAGAAGTCATCTATCAGTCCGAAAGAGCTTTACATTAAGAAACATCCCATTAGAAAGTCAGGCCTGATGATAGCCAGCACCATTAACTTAAATCAGCCTAAATCTAGCTAAATTCCCACACAATGAAAATTTACAGAGATATGTGAGATCCCAGAAAAAATAAACAGCAGCAGGAGAATCAGCTGATTTGTAAAGCAATCAATGTTCTTGTACATACCCCACTGAAAGTAGAAGTTATCTCTATATTGCAAAATGATTTTGAATGACTTCTTCTGCAGATACTGGCAAAGCCTAAATGTCAAAAGCCTCATGAATGAATATGAGGTCTGTGGAATGTAGATGTAGAGCAAGTTCAAACTGAGATTTGCTGACTACTGCTTCTACAGGACACAGTGCAGCAGAAGGGGTGTCCACTGCATTACAATTCTTATACAACAACTGCTTTATTGTCCTGAACACAGTCTCATGTAATAGCCTGTGTGTGGTTGTTCTGTTCATTTCATATAGAATATATGAATAAAATTAATATTCAAATTAGTAACAGTATTGGTTGTGCTATGTCTGTTTATGTGTTCATCAATACAGTTGTGTATGCTGTAAAGCCCAGTCCTGTCTAAACTCATCAAACTGATTTCAGAAGGTAATCCTGCTAAAGAAAGGTGATCTACAAAATGATTAGAAGCTCCTGCCTTAAAGAGAGTGATTTATTTTGGTGGTGATTTCATAAATATTAACAGGGATTGGACCAAGTCAATATCAACATTATCATCTTTGTAATACTGAAGATTTAAAAGAAAAAAGTCAACAACTTTGCTAACAGCCAAACATCAACAAGGTCAACAACACAAGACACAGCAGCCAGCTAATATTACTTACTAGTCCAACAGCAGTCAGCCCAGCCTTTTATTTCACCAAGCTCTTGCCTGCCCGCCAAGTCACCACTGTAGACCAGGTAGATAGATGTTTATCCACCTCAGGTTTGCAAGGAAAGCTCTTTTCTCCAGAAATCGTGAAAGAAGCCTTCTTTGAAAGTGGTTGGAGGGTTTTCTTCGGCCATATTGTGGATTCTGCCCTGCACCACTGTTACCATCTGTGTTGGTGCTACTGCTAGCTGTGGCTAGTGCTGGTGGGCTGGGAGTTGTAGCTTCCTTGGCATTAGGTCTGGAAGACGATTTTGCAGTCATTTTGTTTATGTAGGAGGCCAAAAAGCTAAACTCAAACAACTTAAAGTAAATAAAGTAGCATGTGTTACACCATTCACACAAAGTGAAATTACAGTGAACAAGAAAGACTATGGAGAAGCCAGGGGGAGACTTCTACACACTGCTGTAACAACCTCTGCTTCCGTTCTAACTGTAATTAATTTATGTAAAAAGTAAAGTCCCTTTTCACCGGGTGTTTCCATTATTCTGCCACATGTTGGGATACTCTGCTTTTTGTTAGTCCTGGTTAGCCTCAGCCTGGCTTTATTTATGGTTGAGTTGGCTGTCTGATCACATACACTAACAAGTTGTGTGACTATGTTGGGCTTCTTTTCTTCTTGCTCTTGTTCTTTCTCCCTTCTTCTTCTTCTTCTTCTTCTCTTTTCTTCTTCTTTCTTTATGACACATTGTCCTTCTCTCTCTTTCTGGAATATTCTCTATTCTCTGTAGTGTTACCACATCTTTAATTCTCCTTCATACTTTCTGTATGATAAAGGTTCCAACAGTGATCAGGATCTGTAAGTAGAGCTACTAGACACACACACACACACACACACACACACACACACACACACACACACACACACACACACACACACACACACACACACAGGATGAGGCTGAAGGGTGGGATGTAGTGGTATGATAAAATGTGACAGACATTGAGACAAAGGACTGACTTGGCTCTGCCTATGTATTTGTGTGCATGTTATTATCCAGTCTTCTATTCAGTCATACACTGTAGTCTGAAAAGTCCACATTTTAGACAGTCATCAAATGATCATGGACTCATGTACTGTGAACCAAATTTTCAGTTCAGTAAGTTTTTTGGAATTGGGGTTGTAAGTGGACCGACAACAACCTGTACAGCTGTGCATCTCATCTAAACTGACAAATCTGTCAACAATATTCTGGGTTAGGAATAGGTAGATCCATCAATGAGCACAACATCAGACCTTTTACAATCACTGAAGGACTTATAGATTGGTGGTGATTAAGAGAGTTATAGAGAATAAGACGTTCTAAGTCAGGTTACGTAGAGGATTAATAAATCATCACTTGTTCAAATAGCCAGATATTTACCATGGCCATTTCCTCATAATTTCATTATTCTGTTTCATGTTGCCTTTCTGGTAGCAATTTCATGTTGAAACATGAATATTTTTTTTTGTTTTACTTTCAGGCAACACTGAGGATGCAATATTACAAGTTACAAATCAAGCAATATTAATGTATTACAGAAAACAACAGCTGATAGTGAAACTATGTATTACTTTTGCAGACACTTTTCTGCAAAAGTTTGAAATTTTGTATAATACTCTACTTTCACATGATTGGTCTGCACCTAACCTAAGTAGTAAAACAAAAAATGATCTTGTTGCACGTTAAATGTTTATGTGTACTGTACATTTCCCGTGAGGACAAATTACTCAGTGCTATAAAACCCAGTGAGAAAATGGTTGAAGGGGTGAAGAAAAAGGAGAATGAGAGGAGCTCATCTGTTTTTCAAGATGGAGCTTTAATTCTTCACTGAAAGACGAGGATCAGCGGAGAACTGTTGGTCTACAAGAACAGAGACCTCAGTCTGATTCAGTGTTCATTTTGATAATTATTTAAAATTTAGTTTTAGTTTTAGTCACTTGAACTTAGATTGTGATTAGTCATCTTGGCTAAGAATGTATTACTGACTTACCTTACTTCTTTCATGTCATATCAAAATGAATTCATCAAGTTTGTTAGAATGTGCTATCATATTTCCTTCACAGGCTATATTTATTGACATTGCAAGTAAATTAAGGGCCAAAGTCACAGATGTTATTCAGTTCTGCACCAACCAGAAGTCAGTTTTACATTCAAATCTTGGATCGTCCGATATGAAAGGTCCTCTTTGTATTTCTTCATCTCCTGTTGAGCACTACTGGCCTTGGTGGTTTTGATAGTTTGGAGGTTGCGAACTTGGAGGTCTTCACTTATGCACCCCCATCATCTTTATCCAACTCATCCTCCACCTGTGTATGCTTCATTCTAAAGTTCCATCATCTGTGTTTTGAGACCATCTCCACCAATAGTTGGCTGCAAGTAAAGATCAATGAGACTTGTGTAGCCTGGCAGACAAAATAATAGTTTTTTGTCTGCCAGGCTACACAAGTCTCATGCTTCCAGAGAGAACTGGGAGAGGTGAGTGATCAAATCCAGTAAGGCTGGAACATCAAAGACAGAGACCTTGTATCACATGAAGTGTTTTTGTATGCTAATTAAAGAGCAGCATGTGCTGATGTGCTAGGAAGTTTTCACTGTCAGAAAAGCAACATGAGACAGTCTGCAGCACCGTTCAGTCAGAGATAATCTGTGGAGGCTGATTGAGTCTCCTGAAAAAGAAGACATGCTCGTCAACCTTCTTGACCAGTACTGATGTGTTGAGTCCAAGAAAGTTCCTTGGAGATGTGGACACCCAGAAACTTGAATTTGGAGACATGCTCAACATCTGTTCTGTTGATATGGATGCAGGTGTGTGCACCACGAACAGTCCATCATTTTGGCAAGACCTCTTGCTTTTTTGTCTTACCCAGAATCATCATCAGTTCCATCTCTGTGAGTCAGGGCCAGGGTGGGTAATCAGGAGGAATTCCTGGTGAGCCGCTTCGCTTTCACTTCACTTTTAGGAAAAAAATATTGACATTTGTCACATTAGTCTATTTTCTCTTGAAGTACACACACCCCACATGCTATGCCTGACACTGCAGCCTCTGCATGGGATGTACCACATGAAGGTGTTCTCCCCTGCCAGATAAAGTTGGTCAGGTCCATATAGCCCGTCTTTTCCAAAAGGTGTTCTCAGATGGCCTACTAATAGCCGGCTGCCAGCCCTGCCATAGTGAGAAGCATCAGGGAGGATGGATAGAAAGAGGCCAGGATGGGCTGAAAGGGCCAGGTTAAAAAACAGAAAGGCATTGGAGGAGGAGGCTGCCAAATGTGCCAAGCTGAGGACAGACACTAGTGGCAACTGGTAAAAAGAGATATACATTGAATGATTAGCAGTGTAATTATTGGGCTAATATTGGACAACCTATTCATGAGCAAAATATCAAATCAATTGAAATATTAGCCTTTTGTATCAACCAATATATGGTGATTCATAGACTTTGCAAATTATGCAAATATTGAAAACAAAACTCCAGCTTGATCTGTGTAGGCTATACAGTAAAATGATTTTTTTTGTAGCCTTTGAGCAGCAGATAAACCAGTCCACCACTGAAATGGATGACGAGTCTGAAATTAGTCATGAGGAGGCCATGAGTACAGAGACAGGTAGAGATGATAACAGAGTAAACAATATGAATATGAAAGTTATTTAATGTAAGAAAGAGCAGATATGACAGAAGCACATGATGAACCTATATCAAGTCAAGAGCCAGAGTTTGGGGGGCAGAGGGCAGAGAAGAAAGGGGGGGCGCCTGGGAGGGAATTCAGCATCCTGACTGCCTGCTGATAAAACTGTCTCTCAGTCTGCTGGTTCTCGCCCGGAGGCTCCTCATTCTCCTCCCAGAGGGCAGGAGGCTGAAGAAACAGTGGTTTGGATGGATGGGTGGAGTCACCCGTAATGCTGAGTGCTTTGCGGGCCAGGCATGTGTTGTATATATGCCTTATAATATATCCCTTGTTATCTCAGAAGTGGTTGTAGTAAAGGATCAGAACAACAATATGATGCAGACCCATGCAGAAAAATGAAAATGACCATGCCAATGACTCCCCCCATAAGGTCTCATTCCCAACAGATCCAGCCTACTTTAAATGTGAACTTCTCAGTTTAAGTGAATCATTATTTAAATTTGTTAAATCATGGTAAAAATAAAAACTACACGATAGTAAGAGCTGAACTGTTGCTTCATTTATCCAATTTCCACCACCATGGAAAAAATAGGCCAGTCTTGGGCCTGAAACTCCGGGGCTGAAAAGTGGCCCCATTCCAACCCTGCTGTGAGTCCAGTACAGACATCTTTAGCCTAGCTAAGAACAAAGACTAACTAAGTCCCTTTAGCCCATCTGCTAAAGGTTGTATAACCACTGTACTGTATAAAACACATTTTTAACAATGCTACCTTCACTAATTTTTGAATCAATAATGTTATAAAATGTTCATAAAATGTTTATAAATATAAATAAAATATTTCGTTAGTTTTCCAACAATATCTGCTCCTGCAACTAAAGCATTATTCATTTGGGGTTCTGCTTAGCTTTTGGTTAAGGTTCATTTTGTGTTTATAGACTATTACTACGATAACTGATACTTTAATCTACGTTTGAATGTGTAGATGTACATATGCATGTAAATTTGTGTGTCTTTTTGCCAATATGCTTATGTGCGTGTGTATGCATGCATGTGTGCCTGTGTGTGTGTGTGTGGATGTGTGTAGCATTAAGACAGAGAGAGTGCTGACCCTGGTGTTTCCTTGTAGGGAGTGGTACAGCTCAGAGGTGTATGTGCTGAGGCATTTGGATGGCTTAAACACACACTGCCTGCACTCCCAGCAGCCTCACACTCTGTGTGTGTGTGTGACTCCCTGTCATCACCAGGTATTTCACCAACACACTCAACTGCTTCTAATGTCGTGGATATAATGTATACAACTGTACGTCAGTCAGATTCCCACAAAGACTCTAAAGCAGGTGATTCAGCTGATCCGCTTTATTTGTAACTTATTTGTTTAACTTTAAACATATTCAAACACTTTTCCTCATAATCCACATGTATCTCTTCAACTTCAAACTGAAGCTTTGAGTTGTTTTTTTTTTACTTGTTTTCATTCTGTCATGTTTCTATGAAACCTTTATTTCTGCCATCTTACACTACATGCTTCTGATTACTTGCTTTTATTGTGTACTTAGCTTCTGTCTTACATTTTCATTTCCTATCTGATTTGACCTGCTTTGGTTTTCAAGCTTCTCTTACTCAATCAATCAATCAATCAATCAATCAATCAATCAAATTTTATTTGTATAGCCCAAAGTTACAAAATACATTTGCCTCGGAGGGCTTTACAATCTGTACAGGGAGTGACACCCTCTGTCCTTAGACCCTCGGTTCGAGTGAGGAAAAACCCTTTTAACAGGGAAAAAAGGTGGAAGAAACCTCAGGAAGAGCCACAGAGGAGGGATCCCTCTCCCAGGATGGACAGACGTGCAATAGATGTCACATGTACAGAACAAGTCAACACAAACATATTGTACAATTACAATGAATGATAAAATGATTACAGTAGCAGTGGAACCTGTGATAGAGATAGAGAGACACAGATGCACAGCAGCAGCAAATCATTAACTAACTATAAACTGTAATGGACATATGGTAGCAATAATGACAGTAGTAATATATGTAGTGGACGTCATTCAGGACCACAGCAGCAGCCACGATCCATGAGAACCTGCTGGACGAGAGAGCACAGAAACTCCAGGGAAGAAGTTTAGTCAGTAACATGCATTAACATGCATTAATAAGACGTGTGTGTGTGTGTGTGTGTGAGAGAGAGAGAGAGAGAGAGAGAGAGAGAGAGAGTTTTCAGTAAAGGGAGATGTGACTGCATGTTCAACCAATACCGTGCCTGACTAGGCATAACCCTGAAAGAGACAGACAGAGACAGAGAGAGAGAGCTAGAGAGCGGGAAGGGAGGGGGAGTCCCCCGGCAGTCTAGTCCTATGGCAGCATAACTAAGGGATGACCTGAGCCAGCCCTAACTATAAGCTTTATCAAAAAGGAAAGTCTACTCTTAAAAGTGTTGACCGTGTCTGCATCCCGAACCCAAAATGGTAGTTTGTTCCACAGAAGAGGAGCTTGATAGCTGAAAGCTCTGGCTCCCACTTTTTTGAAACTATAGGAACCACAAGGAACACAGCATTCTGAGAGCGCAGTGTTCTAGAGGGGTAGTAAGGTACTATGAGCTCTTTTAGATATGATGGTGCCTGACCAAGAAGAGCTTTGTATGTAAGGAGAAGAATTTTAAATTCTATTCTAGATTTAACAGGTAGCCAATGCAAGGAAGCCAAAATGGGAGAGATGTGATCTCTGATCTTGGGTCCTGTCAGAATACGTGCAGCAGCATTCTGAATTAGCTGCAAAGTCCTAAGAGACTTATTGGAGCAGCCTGATAACAAAGAGTTACAATAGTCCAGCCTAGAAGTAACAAATGCGTGCACTAGTTTTCTTGCATCCGCTTGAGATACAATGCGTCTGATTTGGCGATGTTACGTAAGTGGAAGAATGAAGACCTCGAAATTTGTTTTATGTGGACATTAAAGGACAAATCCTGATCAAAAACAACTCCAAGATTCTTTACGGTGGAGCTGGAGGCCAGGGTGATCCCGTCTAAAGTAACTAAGTCTCTAGAAAGAGAGTTTCTAAGGTGTTTGGGTCCAATTACAAGAACTTCAGTTTTGTCTGAATTTAACATCAGAAAATTGTAGGTCATCCAACTTTTTATATCCTTAAGGCATGCTTGGAGTTTAGTTAACTGATTGGTTTCATCAGGCTTGATCGATAAATATAATTGGGTATCGTCAGCATAACAATGAAAATTAATGGAGTGATTCCTAATAATGTTCCCTAAAGGAAGCATATATAAACTGAATAGAAGTGGTCCTAGTACAGAACCTTGTGGAACTCCGTAACAAATTTTGGTATGCATGGTGGATTCATCATTGACCTGAACAAACTGAGATCAATCTAAGAAATACGACTTAAACCAGCTTAGGGCGGTTCCTTTGATGCCAATTTGATGTTCCAGTCTCTGTAAAGAATTTGATGGTCGATGGTGTCAAATGCAGCACTAAGATCTAACAGGACAAGTACAGAGATGAGTCCTTTGTCTGATGCCATTAGGAGGTCATTTGTAACTTTGACTAGTGCGGTCTCTGTGCTATGATGCACTCTAAATCCTGATTGAAAATCCTCAAATAAACTGTTCTTATGGAGAAAGTCACACAGCTGATTAGCTACAGCTTTCTCAAGTATCTTAGAGAGAAAGGGAAGGTTTGACATCGGTCTGTAATTGGCTAAAACCTCTGGATCTAGAGTGGGCTTTTTAAGAAGAGGTTTAATTACAGCTACTTTAAAGGACTGTGGTACATATCCTGATAATAAAGACAGATTAATCATATCCAATAAAGAAGGGCTAACTAGAGGTAAAACATCCTTGAGCAGCCTGGTTGGGATGGGGTCTAAGAGACAGGTTGACGGCTTAGATGAAGAAATTATTGAAGTTATTTGATGAAGGTCGATTGGAGAAAAACAGTCTAAATATATATCCGGTTTTTAGAAGAGATACTTTATTAATCCCTCAACGAGGAAATTCTTTTTTTTCACTCAGTTTATTTTACATGCATTTCAACCCCGAACACACATACAAGGGCTCATAGACATGCAATATGGAGAGAGATGGTGGAGTGATGGGCAGCCCCCCTGAGGAGCTACCAGTGAGCAGCTAGGGGGGTTCGGTGCCTTGCTCAAGGGCACCTCTGTAAACAGCTGTAAAGGACAGCTGTAAACAACAGACTGTTTCCAAACTTGCTGTATCAGAATGCAGATCAGTGCCTGTTAAGGGCAAAAGGTGATGAATTTTATAATAATAATTATAATTTTATCAATAAAGAAGCTCATGAAGTCATTACTAGTTAGACCTAAAGGAATAGATGGTTCAGTAGAGCTGTGATTCTCTGTTAGCCTGGCTACTGTGCTGAAGAAAAACCTGGGGTTGTTCTTATTTTCCTCTATTAATGAAGAGTAATAGGCTGTTCTGGTATTACGGAGAGCCTTCCTGTATGTTTTAAGATTATCTGCCAGACTAAGTAAGATTCTTCCAGTTTAGTGGCACGCCATTTGCATTCAGATTTACGTGCCTCTTGTTTTAAGTTACGAGTCTGCTGGCTATACCATGGTGCTAACCTCCTTTGTTTAATTATCTTCTTTTTCAGAGGTGCAATAGAGTCAAGAGTTGTTCGTAATGAGCCTGTAGTACTATCAACAAGATGATCTATTTGTGAGGGGCTAAAGGAAGCAGACAAGTCCTCTGCTGCATTGAGACATGGCATTGAATTCAATACTGAAGGAATCTCTTCCTTAAATTTGGCTACAGCACTATCAGATAAACATCTGCTGTAGGAGTTTCTGCCAAAAGGCTTATAGTCCAGAAATATGAACTCACATATTTATTTAGTTATTTAAAAATGGTCAGATAGAAGAGGATTCTGTGGAAAGACTATTAGATGGTCAATTTCAATGCCATATGAGAGAACAAGATCAAGAGTGTGGTTCAGACAATGAGTCGGTTTATTTACACTCTGACAGAAGCCGATTGAATCTAATAAAGAGATAAACGCAGTACTAAGACTATCATTGTGGTTGTCCACATGAATATTAAAATCACCTACAATAATTACTTTATCTGTTTTAAGGATCAAGCCTGATGCTAATTCAGATAAAAATTCAGAGTAAGGACCAGGAGCATGATGTACTGTAACAAATAGAATTGGCTGTAATGTTTTCCAGGTTGACTTTCAAATGAATTATAATTTAGTTTAGGTTTAGGATTTATTAATAGACTTGAGTCAAATATGGCTCCAACTCTATGGAAGAATTATCCTATCTTTATTCAAGAGCGTAGATTTTCAGTTTGAGAGCATGATTTCTCCTTTTTGAGCGCTCCGTAGGGGCGGGTATATGGTCTGTTTGTAAAACTGCTTCTCTCTTAAAATACACCAATTTACCATACTAGCCAACTATTTGAATTGTCACCTATTTAAGATGCCAGCTTATTTATGTATAATTAATCTTAAATAATCCTATAAAGAGTTATCATAGTTTAGATTTTTTCTAATTTTATATTAGCGGGATATATTTCATATACTATAAATACTCATTGACTAAAACAGCTTTAGAAGACAAGGACCTGATATTCAGGAGTCCACATTTAATTCTCTTATTTTGGACTGTTGGAGATGTTGATTTAATTTTTATTAAGTTTTTATGATGAACTCCTCTTCTGTTTGTTTTATCTTTAAATAATGTAGGTGGACGGGGGACAGACACAGTCTCTATACTAAAGGACTGGGTGGGCAGCTGCTCTAATGGAGGTGCAGAGGAGCGTGTAAGACTGCAGCTCTGCTTCCTGGTCTCAACTCTGGGTTGTTACGGCTTTGGTCGACTAATAAACTTGGCTATGATTCTAGATATGAGAGCTGCTCCATCCAAAGTGGGATGGATGCCGTCTCTCCTAATCAGACCAGGTTTTCCCCAGAAAGGTGTCCAATTATCTATGAAGCCCACATCGTTTGTTGGACACCACCTCGACAGCCAGCGGTGGAATGACGACATGCAGCTATACATGTCATCACTGGTCACACTGGGTGGGTCACACTTAAATGATCATGTTACTGAGGCACTTGGGATAGTTTGGCTTTTGTCCACGTTTTGTCCGCGTTATTATCACGATATGATGGAGGTGAGTGGAGTTGACAAAATGTCAGTTCAAGAAAAATATTTTTAAATTATTTCTATTATTTTTACAATATGTATCTTGTTATAAACCTTTTCTTTCCTCCTTTGATCCTGTTGTGCCTCTTTTATTAACTGTAGCCTGACTTTGGGAGAGAAAAAAAATGTCTCCCTGCATGCAACTTTCCTTTCTGCACCCGTGTAATTTCAAGTAAAAAGGAAAGTATCAGGAAGACTTATTATACATACGTTTATAATGATTTGTAATTATTTGTGAGAAGCTGATTACCACTGAGGAATGTATAGAGCATGGGCAGAGTCAGGGGCAGCCTAACAGGCCCCGCATCTTTACATCTCATCATGCTTGTCATTTTTGTTCTAATCCCATATCAAAGCTGCATAGGAACCAATGTACACTCAATGACAAGTAAAGCAAATATAATATGAGACAGCTACATTTGCTCCAAATTCAATTATAAAATCTTTAACAAGCATTCATAAATTGAGGATTTCATACTGAATAGATAGTAACTTAGAAGTTAAGATACTCACTTCATTTGATAAACTTTGGAATGTAGTTTTGCACATGACAGGGACTATGGATTTTGTCCCCCATCACTTATACTGAAAGTGCATTAAGAGGAAATCTCTTCAAGTCAGGATGTAACCTGTAACCTTCCAACATGTCTGTGTGGTCAGTAGAGAGGCTTATGCTGTGTCAGTGTGCTGGGGTCATTGCCAGACTACACATTTACAGGCTTCACCTTCCTGCAAACCTTGATAGTGCTCTTCCTCCTCATCTTTCTCCTCTTTTTCCTGTCCTCATTTATCCACCTCTCTCCTCCTGTTTGCCCAAAAATAAATCAAATCTACTGCAGGATGGATGGCAACAATGTAACGTGTTGGCTAACATTTGGCAAAAACAATGCTGAAACGTCAGAAAACGCTTCAAGCGATCAATATTTTTTGCTATCATATGCATCACATTACTACTTCTGTGTAATGTGAAAGACACTGCCTTGTTGTCATGAACCATAGCTCATTTTTTTGGTTTTATGGACACGCCTTTACTACCTGCACAGCAGGCAGACACAGTTAAAGACTAGCTGAGGAATATAGCATATAGCATTAGCAGCTAGCTAATTGCTGCTATGTTCATCAAAGAGCCAAATATATCTATAATCTGTTTTAGAAATACTTTAAAGTGGGTGTGTGTGTGATTTTGGGGGCTTCGATTACAAAAATGGAATAAGATATTCATGACTATGTTTTCATCAGTGTATAATCACCTAAAAATAAGGGCCATTATGTTTTCTTACCTTATAAAGAGCTCCTTATATCTACAGACACTCTTCCACAGAGTCTGCCATGTTTCTACAGTAGCCCAAAATAGACAAACTAAACACTGGCTTATGAGAGGGCCTTTTGGGTTTTTTGAGGCCACCATAGTTTTTCCTTCATGCTAGAAAGCAGAGGGTGAGGCTAGGGGGTTGCAATCAGCACCACTATATGTCACTAAATCCTACAGTATACACTGGACCTCTAACACTTCTCACACATAACATACTCCCTGTTTACCACCACTGCCGATTCCAGAGTAAAGAATTTGATGTGCAAATCAGCACATGCCATTAGTGGGTGAGTTATGATGTGCTTTTGAGCAGCTGCTAGCTAATTTTCTTAAAAGAGAATTGAAACACTATTGACTAGACAACAACAGTTACAAGTAACAGTGTCACAAACATTAAAAATCTATGTTTTTATGACAACAATCTGTGTGTTTGTCAATATAAGCTACACCTTTCACACTATATACACTAATTTTAGCAATTATTGATATAAACAAATAAAGTGGAACTTCAAGTTGTGTGTTGTGATGAAGTAACTCATTATAGCTGATAAAACATGAATCCCACCATGGATAGAACTGTTGGCTAATCATGTTTTTCCTGTGGTTTATTCAGACTGGGAGTTGTCACAAACTGTTGAGCTTTAAAACCTTTTGTTTACCATTTTACATATGCCAGGTGGATTATCTTTTTGTAAAATAAGATTACATTAACAGGTAATTCATTTAGGGAACATGTCATTGAGCTCGTTTTGATCACTGCAAAATAGAGACAAATGACAAGTGAAATAAAAATGGTAAATGGACTGTACTTACATAGCACCTTTCTAGTCTTCTGACCACTCAAAACTCTTTACAGTACATATCTCATTCACCCATTCACACACATTCATACACTGATGGCATTGGCTGCCATGCAAGGTGCCAACTGCTCATCAGTTTTAGGAGCTAAATTATATACACATTCACACACTGATGGCACAGCCTTCAGGAGCAATTTGAGGTTCAGTATCTTGCCCAAGGACACTTCGACATGCAGAATGGAGGAGCCGGGGATCAAACCGCCGATCATCTGATTAGTGGACAACCCGCTCTACCTCAGAGCCACAGCTGCCCGATAAAATAGCAACCAGAATATGAAAGCAGCTCCAGCTGTATTATGATTCCATGTAAGACTAATAAATATTCACTGCAATAGACATAAAATACAACATTTTCAAAGCACCTTATTCTTACCACAGTTTTTTTGTTCTGTGCAGCAGCCCGGTGTGATTCTCACTGTAGTACACTGATTTGTATATAGGAAAATATCTAAATGCAAATCAAACAGGTGACTCAGCAGCTACAGAGAGATGTCATGTCTGTGTGTCACACATAGAATAGTTAAGGGCTGACACACTGTATATACAGTATATGTATATGTAGATATATATAGATAGAGAGAGAGAGTTAGCTTCCACCTTCCACGTGTATATGACTGAAAAGATAGTAATACATGTTATATTCAATTTCTGCTAATAGATCACCCTAAAAGTTACACACTGAACCTTAAAATGGGCCTTATTAGCATAACATAACAGAACAAAAGGAACAACAGTTATCTTTAAAGGTGATGAATAGTTTGTGGACCTATGTTAATAGGTGATAGCTAAAAACAAAGACACTGACCCCAGTTTGTAGACTTAATAAGCCTGACTACTGGAACTTAAAAAACCTCTCCTATGATCTTTGTGCACTTCACTGGAGAGAGAGGTTAGGTGAAATAGTCCAAGTGGTGATGGCTTTTTTTTTTAAATTATTAGTTTAAGGCAATTTGTTAGTTAATTCGAAAAATGCATATTGAAAAATATAGATATTGTTGAAAAAAAAACACTTTCAGACAGACATCTCTCCTGGAAATGACAGTGAGTGACCTCTGCACACACACATCAAAAGTGAATGTCTGTTTGTGTGTGTGTGTGTGTGTGTGTGTGTGTGTGTGTGTGTGTGTGTTTTGCAGTGAAAGAAGTTGGGTTCAAAACCGAGTGTGTTAGGTGTGCCAACAACAAGAACCTGCTGTCTGCCGCGTTTCCCTCAGTAGCCTCTAGATGTCAGAGTCTGACTGGTGGGTCTCAGCTGCTGGGACACTTCAGACAGAAAGAAAGGTTTTGTCTGAAGCATGGCTGACACACACACACACACACACACACACACACACACACACACACAGAGGTAGGACTTAATCACCGTCATTGAGTTGGTTATGATTTTTTTTTTTGTTTAAAATTCAAGTCAGTAGATGATGGATGTGCTGACAGTGAGTGCTTCAGTAGTGTAACTACCCTTTATCATTGAACAACTCATGTCAGAGGTTTTACATAATGTACGTCTATCTGTTATTGGTGTTTAAACATTATTGAAGACACTAAAAGAAAGAATTAGTTTATCAAATATAATATTAGAAAGTAAAAAAAAGCTTAAACATTTATCTTTGAGGGAGAATATTTAAATATTAAAACAAATTCTGAATATAATCCTTTATAGATACTTTTAAATGATACGCTAGTATTTAATAACACTTGTGAATGTTTAAAAAGATTAGAAAGTGTATGTAATTAATAAGGTAGGAACTCTTTGTAGTGTCTGCCTGATTTACAGTACTAACTGTTATTCTCTCAGAAATCCAGCATACTATCATCTTTCTGTTGCAATGTATACACAACCACACACTGCAGATATCCATGTTTTATGCTATGTTTATGTAACCAACTGTTACTGCTGCTTTTGGTACTTGTGTCTGTTTGACTGTGCTTCTTTTACTAATGCAGCCAAACATCTCCCAGTTAGAACATGAACATACAGCATCATCAGCATGTCAACACTGTAGCTCCTCCTGACCTCATCATGTCACTGTGTTCTTTATCCATTCTGATCATCTTTATTTGATTCAAACATTTTAAAGTAGTGGTGAAACAATGAAAACAAGGGTGTCACAGCTAAAACACAGACAGACAGACAGAGACAGACAGACAGACAGACAGGGTCTACTTACAATAAAGTCTGTCAACAATCTAAAGTCGAACAGTACACACGTTTGCGTCGATGACTTCGGAGTGTGACCAGCGTCTGTCATCGGTCAGCTGCTGAACTGTGATTGGTGGAAAGGACGCAAGATGTAGTTCATGTTTGAGGGAACTGACAGGGAGTCATTTCCGCGTACATTTACACTTTATTTGGCTCATTTATTCAGTATTCCCGCAGCTGAGGCACACTGTTACGAGGTTTACTACACGTTCACAGGAGGAGGAAGTGCAGCTATTTCTAGCAAAATATAAAACAATGTGTCAGTCCACTGAAGGAAACAGGAAATGTGATTTTCCATGATTGTTGTGCTGTCGTAGTCAGTGTGAGCCGACAGTTGTTGTGCTGCTCGGATGGACGGACCTCCCTCTTTCTGCCGGCTGGCTCTATAGGCTGTCTACCAGCCTGACGAAGGCGGAGCTGGCTACTCTGTCACAGAGATATGTTTCATTTCAAAAACTAGCCAGTACGCTAACCGCTGCCTTTATATCGAAACGGCTCCGGGTTCAACCGCGACAGAAAGCGCCTTTTCAGCCGACTCAAGGAAAAGCAGGATGCCGGTGAAAGGCGGCGGAAGACTGCTCTCTCACCCGAGCAAGAGCGAAAATGTCGGAGTAAGTGTCACTTTCCTGTGATTCACATGTGGCGTTTGGAAACATTTAGTCATTTCACCATAAGCTGAAGACGTTTGGTCAAAAAATGTCACTGTACGATGTTAACGTTGTGCAAATGCGTCATTAAAACCTGTCTGAAGAGTGTGTGGGACTGCATTCAGGCTGTGAGGTGCATGATGGCCAGCCAATAGTCAGCTCGTCAGTACACCTGTTGTGCTTCAGGGGAGCCAATAGAAAAGCCTGTTACATAGCTGAACTAATATTTACTCTGCTGGTGTTTCCAGTTGTTTCTCAGCCTGTAACCTGAGGAAACGCAGTGTTCACAGCTGACTCTGACACCCTGTCTCACTGTAATCCTGTCCAGATTGGCACTGGTTTCATGGGGGAGTTCTCTGGAGATTAAAAGGTCACTGGATGTAATCAGCAGACCAGTAGAGAGAATAGATATACTGTTACATTTCATTTAAAAGACCAGGATGTAGGATTTAGAGTTGTAGCCGCTGATTGCAGCCCCCTCCACTCACTCTAGGAAGGAGATATCCTAATGTGAAGAAGAATCTACAGTGACAGCCTATCAAGATCCAGTGTTTAGTTTGTCCATTCTGGGCTACTGTAGGAACGTGTCAGTTCAGTGTGGTGGGTTGTGTGGAGGAGGACATACAATGTGTGTAAATATGAATGGTTCATTCTAAGGTAACAAAAACACAATGATCCTGATTATACACTAATGAAAACAATTGCTGGATATCATATTGCATTTCTGTAAATAAAGCCCCATAATCTGACACACTGGAATAGAATAAAATAACTCATTAGTGTATAATCACCTGAAAATAAGAATGGTTATGATTTTTTTAATAGGGCCTTTTCCAAGTTTCACAGATGGTGATGTGAGGGATATTCAATTGGTTCCAATCTTCAGCCTCACTGCTACATGTCAAATATTTTGTAAGCACATAATTTACCTAATGTTACTGTGACCACAGGAGAGAGATGATAACACAATAACTACTCTGCTGATAGGTCAAGGTGTGTGTGTGTGTGTGTGTGTGTTCACTTTTCAATCCTCACAACCATGGCAGTCTAGCATTTTGTCCTGATTTCAGATATAAAGCATTATACCAAAGTAACAAAAATGTAAGTGTTGTAATTTTCAGGTGATTACACGCTGATGAAAACAGAGTTATGAAGATCATATCCTGTAAATAGAGCCTGTTAATCTGACTTTTTACGTGTAAATGAAAAGTGAAGCCTTCAGTTGAAGTGGGAGCTCCGTGTCATGGATTAGTTTCCTGGTATACAGTGAGCTTTTGTTTGTTGTTGTATTGAGTAAGTAAAGGAAAAGTTTTTTTACTCTTGAGTGAATGAATAGTGTATTTCTGTCTGGATCATTGGCATTCTTTAAAAAGAATCTCTATTGTGGTGCATACTGAACTTTACTGAACACAGATCTATTCCCTTTCCTGAGCCATGTTGAATCGAGTCAGTGCATGCTGTTCATTCGTACAGACAAAGTGAATGTAGCACACACCTTCATGTATTATAGAGCATGAAATCACAGCTGAGCTCTGAAGCTGTATTATCATGTGCAGGTCACGGGAAGACATCATCACCTTCTCAAAGATCAATGGCACTGAAGTATCCTGAGTGTTGTCAGGTTTCTATCAATACTCCCATGATTCAGTGGGGTATGTTCATCAACGCCATTCTCTTTTCTTAGAATGGCAGAACCCAGTTCAGCTTGAGTGACGTATTCACAGTAACACAGCTGCTGACAGTGAACAGGGAGAGCTTTCACTCTCTGGCACATATCAAATATAAGTGGCTGGCACAGTCAAACACTAATGCAAAGCTGTGTATTGGACCATGATTAGCTAGAAACACACATTGTTGTCTGGTAATTGTATCCATAGCCTGAAGAATTTTCCACAAAGTGTACTTTATCCAGATTTTATTACACGCTGAGTCTGATTGGCCAATAATGACATCCTACTGTCTGTTATTTCTGTATGGCAGACTGGTGCTATGAATAACTGTCCGTTGCTATGGACGCAGTTCTTACCATAGACTCTGGAGGACTACAGCAGATTTATAGAATATTTGCGGCTTGATCCATACCAGAGATTAAAATCAACTTTGACCATTGTAATTTTAAATCTTGCACATCATCCAACTTTATCGAATTATTTTTTAGTCACATCAGAACATAGTAAAAATGGCCACAGCAATAAGGTTTAGATTTCTAAAATTTTCAACTCAAAGTAAAACACCCTCACATTTAAGAGGCTGGAAGCAGTAATTATGTGGCTATCTTTCTGGCCAATCCTCTTAACCAATAATCAGTCATCAAAATAGTTTAGTGGATTGATTTTATGTCAGTTGAGCACTTTGTTTCCTCATGTCCTCTCTACAGTCCTGCTGAACTGTGCAACTAAGTCTGCTTCAAGTCAGGACATATAAGTGATATACAAAGTTTTAAAGCAACACTGTGTAGCTGTTTCTTCCCCATAAAATAACAGATTTTAAATCATGTTGATTCTACTCTGGCTTGTAATCAGGTGGATCGTGTCTCTGTACGTAGTCACACGCCACCAACTATTTCACTGATTTTACTGAAACTGGATCATAATTTTTGGAGAAAATGTTTTCTAATGTTTCCTCTGGCTGCTCCACCTCAGCTCTGTGATTTACAGAGTTTCTTGATGGACAGTGAAGTAAAAACTGCTAACTGTAGCTGCTGTCAGCTAATGTTAGCTCAGTTTGTTAGCTGGGCTGCCCAGACTGTGAGAGTGGGGAGTGTTAGTGTAGGCAAGCAAACAATGTAACCAGTCTCAGAAGCCTCTATGGACATAATGATAAAAAGTAAGAGACTGAGAGTGACGAGCAAGAAGCTGCCGGACAAGAGTAAATGTGGGACTGACTTTTAGTGGTTGGTGAGAGCTTGGTGAAATAAAAGGCTGAAAGACAGACGCCGAGCTGGGCTGACTGCTGTTGGACTAGTCAGTAATATTAGCTGCTGCTGTGTCTGCTGTTGTTGACCTTGTTGATGTTTGGCTGTTAGCAAAGTTGTTGACTCGCTAGTTTTTGATCAGAAGTAATGTAATCAGAACAAATACTCGAGTACAGCTGAACATATTTACCACAGTGGGATCACACTCTGAAACTGGAGGCATCAAATCAGAAAAATACCAATTTCTATGTAATGTTGCTTTAAGTGAGACGTGTGTTTATTGCAGTTGTGTCTCAACAGTAATCCCTGAACTGACGGTAGATGTCCTTGGGGCCGTGGATCAGGATTTGGGAATTAACACAGCCACCCAAATGCCAATTACTTATTTCACAGATGTCCATACCTGTTTTGGTACCATCATGTCAAACTTTGTGCTTTGGCTGCTTTCAAGACTGAAATAAATCTGTAGGATTGTCCCCAATGTGTATTTCATTGATCAATGGACTAAACCAGTTGCGACTAAGGCTGCACCTAGACATCACTTGAGTTATAGCAGAGTCTCCACCATGCTAAATGTGTGTGTTCATCCATACTTATTTTTTGAACACACAAATTATAATGAAATAATAATAAAACAGAGAAGAACAAAACACAACAGAAAATTCTGCTACTCAGTCATAATTCCACAAAGAATGCATTGCTTTATATGAAGAAGATGTTGACTAAAACAGGCTATGGTTGACTAAATATGATATGAAAACTAACAAGGACATTTGGCACAGGACTAAGACTAAATGAGAAAATTGCTGACAAATCAGAAATCAGAAAGCTTTATTGCCAAGTACAATTTTACACATACAAGGAATTTGTTTTGGTGTTGTTGGTTCATGACAAAATGAACACTACTAAGGTCTGACCTTTAGCCAAGTGTCTGCTCTTTCAACACATGTGGCTTCATGTGGAACAGGAGGCTCTGCCCGCTATCATGCATTCAGCTGTTTTTTGATAAAGACACTGATAAAAACACATAACACCAAAGCTCCCCAGTAGCCCACATTGTCACTTCAATGAGCCGGTTCCCTGAATTTCAAAGATAACTGATTTAAAGTTTGCCTGTATGAATATGTTAAAAATAGTCAAAATATTCCCTGACCAATGGGAAATGAGCCGTATGGGCTGGGCCCGGACAGCTGCTGGGAGTGGCCAACTGATAAAATTCCTCTGTGTGTCTTTATATCTCCCTCTCTGTGTGTCTGTGTTTAGTGTTTATTGGCTAGGGAATAGGTTCAGAGGGTGTGGTGCACTGCTGAAACCCAAGCTAACATCAGGGAAGACCACATTGGTGTAGTGCTGGTGTCTTAGTGGTCTGTACAGGACTTAAAACAGCTTGCAAAGTCTGCTATCAGAACACACTGATCAACACATGAAGTCACACTAGAACATAGCAAGAATAATAATACTGTACTGTACTGTACTGTACTGTACTATACTATACACATAATAATAGAAACAGACAGTAGTCTGGTATTGAAACACCATGACTGAAAAAAGTAAAGGTTAGTTTAAGCTAAGCTAGCAGGTTCCCCATGCTTCCAGTCTTTGTGCTAAGCTAGTTAAACACTTGTGGATTTTTGTCTATACTGGTAAAACTGCAAACATTTATTCACATTATATAAGATGTTTTCTAAACTGACCTTCACCCCAACATGGAGTTCAGTTTGATTTAATACTTAATACTACTAATAATACGAATGTTGTTTTCAAATGACTTGTGTCCATAGCAACACCAGCTGAGAGTTGACGTGATGAGGCTTTGTGGGACAGTGCTGGCATGCTTGTCCGGCAGTATCTCTGCCCACTGGGACTGATACGCTTGTCTCATGCAACTTAATGACATATCACTTAGCAAAGCCTACCTTAGCTCTTTTGCTTCACTGCCAGTCATGAATACCATCACACACACACGCACACACACACACAGTATTAGGGATTGTAGTGTTGGTCCATTATTGCAGTGGATAACAAAAATGCTTCCTTTCTGTAGCATTCCAACCCCACCCTCATACGCTCAGATCAGTTGACATACTTAAAATATCCTGTCTGAGGCAGCTTGTACTCTGGATGACTGTGGTGCTCACTCCACCACTTGAACACTCAAGATTCATTCAGGATAGAAGATTTAAAGCTTTATTGTTATCTGCGGAGAGAATGAGTAGCTCTGTGCTGTCCTCTCTGATTGTTAAACAGAAAACACGAAAAGTTCTAGATGAAGTCAAATTAGTTTAATAATCACTAATCACGTTCTCTTGTCTCTGTTTTTGTAGTGTAGTGTAGTAGTATGGACATGCTCTAGTGTGCTGGTTGTAGCTGTAGGTGGAAACAGAGCAGGGAGGTAACAGTAAAGCAGCAGTGACGTAAATGTTCCTGTCTGCCTGTTCAGTAGTGAGATAGAACAAGGAGGACAGGTTGCTCTTAGGAGGAGGCTAAAGGAGCACATATTGACACGATGGCACTGGCATCATGGCTCTAGATAACTCTGTTGCTGACTGATGGGTAACTGGTTTAAATGAATCTAAGATTATAACATTAAATAGAAAATACAGGGGGCACACATGCAGGTTCAAGGTTCATTCACTCTAATCCTGTGATAAACTGGAGACCTGTTCAGGGTGTACCATGCCTTTCACCCAGTAAGGATAAACAGTTATTAAAAATGAATGAATGATGAATAAATAGAAAAGTATAATGTTAGTACCAATATTAATAACATGAATTCCAGTTGGACTGTATCCCTCATTAAATCCTTGTGGTCTACAATAATTCAATTCAATTTTATTTATATAGCACCATGTCATAACAAAAGTTATCTCATGACACTTTTCATACAGAGCGAGAGAGAGTGATTAGTCTCTAATTTGTTTGTGATAAGTACTAACAGCAAGCTAAACATCATCATTGTTATTGTGAGCGTCTTGGCATGCTGATGTTAGCACTGAGCTCAGATGGAGGGTGTGTAGCCTCAGACTGTGACTACACTTTACATCTATTTTAGGAGGTTTGTGTGTGCTTTTGATGATTCCATTTATCTTTGTTAACTGAAGTCTAACATCTCAGATAATGTTTTCTGGGAAGCTTCTGGATGGTTTTCACACACAGAGTCAAGTCCTCAGGGGGGCTGCTGAGCTTTTATTTCACCTTTGGCAAAAGCTGTTTGAACTAAACTATATCACTGGGTACAGTGTGTGTGTGTGTGCGCGTGTGCGCGTTTCCTGTGAGTGAACATGACTAAAAGATGTTATCTGTAGAATGACAGGAACAGGGAGTGATGGTTTACAGGCTGCTTCCTGCAGCAGAAGACCCTTTCCCCTTATTCCACCTCACCACTCCCTGTGAGACCAAGACCACAACCACAGTTTGGACCAAAACAAATCTCCACAGTACTCTATCCCACTGATCCTCCACTGCTGCCTCAGGCCCTCATTTATCAAGTGTTCATAATATCAAATATTTGTGACAGAGCATGTTAGTTGTGTAATGTAGCATAGAAGCTCACAGCGGAATGTGAACAGAACTATCTGTATTCACCGCTTATAAGTAAACAAGCCTACTTCTATTTGTGGTTAATCCTGCCGACACAGCAGATATGGTGCTCTTTTCCACTCTAGGCTGCATGTACAACTGCTCTCAACAGGAGCCACCACACCTGCATGAGCTGCCGTGTGTGTCATATGTAAATAAGCTACTGGTGAGTCATGTTGTTGTTTCACAGCTAATCCAGTTTAGAATTTAGTTACCACTGACAGTGTGTGTTTAACTAGTGTTTTAGTGTTTTTCACATATTAAAATCATATTACAAATGTTACTTTATATTAGCTTCTTCAATTGGTAATAAAATGATTTTCATTACTGACTTATATTAGGCTAGATACCAACACTATACCAAGTGTTGGAGTTTCCTCCCCAGTTGCTGTTGCTCTTCAAGAATGCATAGGTGTGGACAGTCCTCGTTGGAGGCTCAGGACATTTTTAAGTTTTGTTTATGCTCGTGACACACGGGATGGTGATACTTAAAATCAGGGTGTGGAGCCTCCACCAAGCAAGCAGAGTCAGCGGGAGTCAGCCATGTCACAGTTAACGTTCAATAATTTAGAATTTCTCAATTTCTGTGAATATGATCTTATTAAGAATACAGTGACATGTCATCAGCTGTCATGCTTTCCCAGCAGTGTGTAGATAGTGTTGACCTGTCGTGACTGGGATGTTAATCTGAGAAATGAAGTACTGTAATTACTGAGAAATAACAGGAAGAACTGTTGAATACACTGACTGATACAACTGGGAAATGAAGCCAGAAGTGAGTCAGTCTCTATAAGCGCCCGTATTAAAATGTCCAACTTCACAGCAGAAATAAACATGTTTACAGCCTGGTACAAAAGACAGTTGTTGTTTTTTTTGTCCAAATTTCTTTATTCATTTTCTGCAGACAGTACAGAAAGGTACATCAGCTTCACCCTACGTCAGAGCGTCTGCATTAGAAAAAAAATCAAAACAAAACCCCAACATGAATCCCACTATCCCTCCCGGCAACCTATGTCAGATGCAGTCACAGTAAAAAAGTAAATTATTACATAGCAGCGTATAGCAACATAAGTAAATACAAAAAACAGTTTTGGTCTCTATAGCTAATTTCCCCGTTCATGACAACTGTACTGAGGGTGAATATATACAGCTCACCTGTGCAAATGATATTAAGACTTAAAGTTATGTAGAATTAACAACATTGCTGCTTGATTGACAGGTAAGTGCCATTACAGATGACTTATTAGAGCACCTAGGCGTCATTCGGCACACAGGACTAAAAGATGGTCCGCTGATGATCAGCATTAGGTTTATCTTGGGGTACCGACAGTGTATTCAGAGAATTTAAATTGCAGAGATTTGAAGTGCAGTGCAGTTCAGTGCATACCAGTTTGTAGTAACTCCAGTTAAGAAGTTAAGTACAAACACCAGAAGTGAGGTCAACCACATTGTATTATACAGTCAGAGCTCAATACTATACACACTTCAACTAAGCACACAATATTTGATCTAACTGGTTACACAGATGACATCTAGCTCCAGTCTCTCTCTGCTGTGTTGAACAGCACAACGCATATTGTCTTGTCTCCTAATGCGCACAGAGTTTGATTAGCTGGAAGTAAATAAATGAATGAATATGTGAGTGGAATAGATTTTTGATGAGTCAGACTCTCTCTCTCTCACACACACACACACACACACACACACACACACACAGAACTGCAGGTGCAGCGAGAGGAGAATGTATAAATAGCAGCAGCATCATTTACTATTACTACACAGTGAGTCAGGTACTGTAGCTGCAGCCTCCAGCTCTGCATTCAGACCTGTGACTGCCTCTGACTGCTGCAGTCATTTACAACCCTGCACACTGACTCTGACATGGATAATGGCACAAATGTTTATTCTAGAAAACTTTTCCATTTTTCAACTCACATGCTAGCCGTGTTTGATTTGTTGTACAATTTAAAAGATAAATAAAATTCCATTGGATTAGTTTACTATTTACACTAAATACTAAATACAGAAACATACTCTTCCATGTTCCATGAAGGACGTATGTGATCTAAAGTAGCAGAAATGATCTTTGTGTGTTCATTCTTCTAGCTGCGGCCAAACATGGGGAAGTTGGTTCGCCATTTGGTCAAATCTAAACTTGGTCCAGACCAAAATTACACTCACCCCACTGGTCAGTGAAATTAACTGATGATAATTTGTCAGCTGTTTACCAATTTTATGAGGTGTGATCTCTTAAAAAGAAACAAATCTATCATGCCCGACTGAAAATAAAAATAAAAATTTTCAGGGGCAGATACCGATATTTAAGAGCCCCTCAGATTTATGTTACCCTCAGGTGCACAAGTGAAAAAACTATGTGCCACAGGAAGCAAAGGGTGTGCAGACTTCATCCCCACTGATCACCTCAGCAGCTGATTTTACTGTAAACTTATCAGTAGGTGGAATGAGAACCTGCAGACTGTTGGCTCTTTCTATGCCACTTGATTGGCCTCTGCATTAGAGGGTCTTGGCCCACAGTTTGGGATGTCTAGTTGTTTTTTTATGACAGCATAGACTAATGTGAATACAAAATGACATCAGATGGAATGTACCAGAATGAAAGCATGCTAATCTGGATAAGGACAGTGCTTATCTCACCCCCACATGTTCTGTCATCTCCTCCTCCTCCTCCTCCTCCTCCTCCTGCTGCTACTCTGTCTGAGTGGAGGAGCTTCTGACAACTGGAAACATTAAAAGTGATCATAAATGGTGGAGAAGTTGTTTCAGAAAGTATTTTAAAAAACTGACAAATTAGAATAAAATCTGTAGCTGTCGGTTTGTAAAGTTGACATGCTACAGTTACAGACTGACTGATGTGTGTTGGAGCACAGGAGTCCAAGATGTCTTATGCTGAAAGGTTTATTGAAGCTTTGCCAAGGAAAATGGAGGATTTATTGACATGATTCCACCTCAGTTCTGAAGACACTGTCCTCTCTGACTTGTCTTATTTGCCCTTGGAATAGTACAACGTGCACTCGTCCATAATCAAAGTATCTACAGTATAAGGTATTTCCCAGTTGGTCATTAGTCTACAATGCCGGACTTGATAACTGATGGAGTGTGCCTGGCTTGAGGCCACCTGTAAGACAAAACTTAGCTGGCCGACCCCCGTAGGAGAACTTGATCCCTGCCCAGGATTTACTCCGAAAATATCAATGGCAAAATAATTAATTTGTGCCTGGTAGAAAAGTTGCCAGCCCAGCTTGACACTCAAGTCCCCTATCTAACCGAGGAGGTCGTTTAATACTTAATGAAAGCTAGACAGTGGACATCCTGATACCAACACGTACTGCGACAGCCACTGGAGAACCCAGAACGTACATAATTAATAGGCTTCTTTTTAAAAGAAATTCTGTGTTTTCTTTAGATAATCTCGAGAAAATGCACAAGTATGCCTGATATTTGATCTTTTGGATGTTGGGCAGTTCTATAAACTAACTCCACAGCAGGTGATCTGACACCACTGTGTACTGACATGTTCTGTAGGGTTAAAACTGATCCACTACTTGTATTGTCTGTTTTGTGTGTTATGTTAATACTGCTACAGCTGCTGCTGGCTGGATGGAACTGGTTCCCATGACCTTGTACACATAACTCTGTGTGTTAGTGTGGGTTGGATTGTGCGTGCCTGTGTGGATGCACTGTGTGGTTTCAGGTCAGTGTTGTGTGTGATCACAATATCTCCATTGTTGTCATTCTAAGTATGCGGTAGTACTTTGAGCAGCTCAGGCTGATGAGCTGTGGAGACACATCTATGTAATGCTCTGACATTGTTCACCATTGTTAGCTATCTGACATCCAGCATTCTTTAGGCTAATTGTTATGCGATGAAGTATTGTATCTGAAACTGTAGACAGTACATATGTATAGAATATTTTTAATATTAAAACATTGTGTTAACAATCACCAAATCTGGTTTCAAGATTTTTAAAAAATTTTTAGTGTTTAAAGTGAACTTGTCACTGCTCCCTGGTGGACAAACCAGGGTTCTACAAATATAATGCTAATATTAATGACAGTTATAAATAATTAAATTAAATTAAATTTGATTTATATAGTGTCATATCGTCAAATACAGAGTCATAAGTAGTAAGGTACTATGAGCTCTTCTGATTTTGGCGATGTTACGTAAGTGAAAGAAAGCAGTCCTCGAAATTTGTTTTATGTGGACATTAAAGGACAAATCCTGATCAAAAACAACTCCAAGATTCTTTACAGTGGAGCTGGAGGCCAGGGTGATCCCATCACTGTGTTGGTTTGATGTTTGAGGCACCGGAACATTATTCAGTACTTAATGATGTCAACAGAAATGTGTCTGTAAGTCTGTCTGTACTGAAAGCTGAAATGTCTGTTCACATTTAATCAAAAGTTGACTGATTTTTAGGTGTACTGTTTTTTATTCAGAGGTCTTCAACATAGATATGAAATTAACTCAATATTAATATTCTCACATAACTATACGTTTGACAGGAAAGAAGTGTCATTTTCCTTGAACAGGGTTGTATAATAATCTAGCTGTGTGCACTGAAGCTTTTATTATTTCAGAGTTAATGCCCTGCAGGAAGACCTTGACCTCCACCTCGCTGCAGTTTAGCTAGAATGACCTGCTCCCTGTTCATCAGTCCTTACTTCAGCAGCTGTCAGGCCGATTCAGCCTCAACAAGAAGTTTGTAGCCAGTTTGGTCTGTGCACATTTGGACCAAATCTGGACTGTGGGCAGTGTGTAGTTTTTTTTCAGCATAGTGCTTAATGTCAGAGGGAGGTTATTGTTCTCAGAGCTGCTCTGTGCCTGTAGCCACATTTCCACTTCAAAGCTGTCATGGCTCATTAGATATGTGTATATCCTGACCTGCTCCCTCTTTATAGAACCGTACATTAGCATAGCACACACATACACGGGCTGTCAGGGTGAAACCATGTTGAAAGCAGTCAATACACAGTGATTGATGGTGTTTTTTTTATGACCTAAATGAGGATGTGTTTTCCTGCAACTTCCACATCCAGTTATTTAAACTGACACCATCTCTGTGTGTGTGTGTGGGTTTGGATGGGTGGGTAGTCTGTATGGACAATGAACTGCTAGGCTTTGGTTTTATTCCTCCACATTTTTATTTCAAAAAACCTTTATTTCTGAGAAATATGGGCTTTATATGTCACACATACTGGGCAATAGAAACACTTTTTTGTTTACGTATTTGCATTATAACATGCTGACTTTTGAAAGGCAACATCCTGGTTGTAATTAAAGCCTCCAGATACAGATAGGATTTCTGAGAGTGATATTAGCATTTGAGACAACTTACTAGTCCTTCAGCTCTCACTGATACTACTAGGAGTCCCTGCTGACTTTAAATGTACAACTGCTTTGAATTTAAACACACTTGTGCAGCCATTAACAGAGAATGGCATATTGCATGGTATGCATACCAATAAGCTTGGTATTCATGTGCTACTGTCTGAAAAATGGCTTGAATGCAGATCCCATCAGTATGTGCAATGAGTCAGTGAAGGGCAAACAAATCTGCATTTAGTGAGGAGTGTGTGAATATTTTCACATACAGTATTATGATTATGCGTCGTACCGCTGAGTGACACTGCTGTGTCAGTTTGTCTGTTCATCAGATCCTGTCCCATCAATCGCATCATTAAAGGCAATATCATAAACCTGTACAGCATATGCCACCCTCAAATACAAGTCTGGTTGTTGTATGCTGAAAATACAGTCATCAAATAGGCTATAGTTGGCCACATTCCAGATTCCATGTCATATCCATCTTAAGATGCGTGCTGTGAGACTGAAGATACATGTACATATGTACATTCACACAGACATTCATCATAAACATCTCTGCTTCCACTACTGCACTGAGTGTGTTCACAGACCCGTATGTTATTTTAAGGAACTCACTTTTCAAGGTTCGTTCTTTGTTAATTTCAGTTAAGATTTTTATGTTATATTAATAATAATTTAATATAAGCTTCATCACAAATAATCTCCATATTGTAATGGTTCTGGTGACCTCCTGACCTTTCCTCTGGTGCCCCCCTCAGATTAAACGTTACATTTGCTAAGGCTGGTAAGGCTCTAACAATACTGTTACTACTATACTACTCTGTTCTGTCCAAACTCTGATATTGTAGCTGCAGTGAACACTACATTCTGGATACATATACGTATTAATATGATGAATACTGTTGACTTTGTTTTGTTTGTTGAATACCTGTGTGCTGTGGGCTTTGTAGGCCTCTGTACTGCAACATATCTTATCACTGGGACTTTATAGAATAGAACAATTAGTTGGTATTGCACATAACAATAATGAGCTGAGCTCAGTAAAGGTACTGTCTTGTACATAGTGCACTCGTTTCATTTGAACATTTAGAGTCTGACCTATCCTTACTGATGTGGGCTGGAAAGGTCACACACTGTGATAGGGAATCCCTCGATGCCTCTCATATCCTCTTTGAACATTAAACTTCTATTTCTCGCTTCACCACACCGTGCCCCCCATATTGGATGTAAATTGTCAGGTCAACACATGTTCCAGTTTAATTTAAATTACTTAACAGTTTAAATAATGAAGAAAAAATAGGTTCTACTATAAGGCTTCTAGACTGGACTATACAATAGTCCAGGGCGTATAGTGTTTGTGGTGTTATCTGACATGGGTTAAAACGATGGCAGAAGCTGCTCTCAGCTTTAAGGATACAGATGCTGTAGAACCAGTGAAAGACAAAGTCAAAGTGTCTGATGGAAAAGTGGATCCAGTTTTACAGCCAACAATGGAGGATTAGGCATTATAATCCAGAGTCCCAAGATAGAGGAATAAGTTATCGGGAGTAATAAGAAGTAAGAATAGAACAAAGCCATTCAAATGAATCATTGAAAGAGGAAATGAACACAGTGAATCCATTTTCTGAACCAAAAAAATCCAAAATGATCCAAACCTAAAGGCATCCGCTGCTCACAGCAGAGGAGCAGCTGAAGTTCAAATAATTACTTGACTTAACTGATTATTTCATAATAAACATGTCATTAATTTCTAAGTTGTTTGTTTTATTTTATGACTTGGAACACACTTTTTATTCCGTTTGTATTCTTTGATGACATTTTTGTGAAAATCCTCCCTGCATGTGTTCTGGTCTGCTTCTGTCCTAACTTGACTCACCTGATCATTTTCTGTCCGTTTCTACATCAGAACAACAGAGTCATGTCATACTTACTGTTAGGCTACTGAAATGTGAGAAATGAGTTTTCACATTAAAAGCCCTCTAGTCAATGGAACCTAACTCTTTCTGAGATGAATGTGGAACAAATACAGGAAGTGTTGAGTTTCATCTGCAAGAGCTCAAGAGCAGTTAAAAAGAATAGCTAGGTAGATGTGACTGGAAATCAATGCGTTAGTTTCTGTCATAAAGAGTGATGAGAATGACTTACTCATCCTTCTTCTGTCATTTTTTTAACCTCACCTTTATTTGTTTGTATCAGCTTTTTCACATTATTTATTATTGTTAACTTCATTTGACAGTATTGAGGAGAGAAACGGTAATGATTTCTTATCAGGGCAGTATTTTGGCAGCTAATGTAAAATATTCATTGTGATATCATCATTGATAAGGTTGTGGCTGCCATAAAATATTTTCTCTGTTTCTCTGACTGAATGAAAGATTTAATGTAAATCTCTCTCTCACCTGAAATAGTCTTTCATTTATGGCAGCATAGGACCACTGGTTGGAGAATTCACCACACACAGGTGCAGAATCCTGCAGTCAACACTGAATGACAGCAAAGTCATCCTTTCCTGAACTTTTTTGACAGTCGCAGCTGCATGAAATGTATTTTTAATGTCCCCTCGTCAAATCCAGTGGCAGAGATTGCAAACTGATACATAATATTCCTGCACTATATTCATTCCATTTTTTCCATTATACTAAGTTATTTATAGATCGCAGTTGCGGTGGATGACCGTCCACCAATGAATTTGGGTCTGCTCGAGGTTTCTGCCTGTTTAAAGGAAGTTTTTCCTCACCACCGTCACCAAGTGCTTGCTCATGGTGGAACTGTTGGTCTCTGTAAATAATATTATAAAGAGTACGGTCTAGACCTGCTCTGTATGAAAAGTGTCATGAGATAACTTTTGTTATATAAATAAAATTGAATTGAATGTGTCATCATGTGAAATGTATGAACTAGCATGTAACATCAGCGTAGCACTCCAGGTCCTAACTGAACACTGCATGTTCTGGTTCATTACACTGAACATCAGTAGACTTCTGGTGGTGTCTGTAACCCTGCTGCTGTACTGTCCTGTCATGCCACCTTAGACATCAGTGCAAAAAATGATAATGCACAAATATTTGTTTTTAATTTTTGAAAATAACAATATATGACATGCCTTGGCAATGCATGTGACTATGCCATAGGTCTATAGATAGAGCATGAAAGATGAACAAAAACCACCGTTCAACAGTTCAGAAGGTTAAGCCTTTATCAACATGCTCACAAATGCTATGTGTACAAACAATACAGAGCATGTAGAGGATGTGGAGAATCCATATTCACACATTCTGCCATGATGAACACAGCAGCATTCAGCAGCAGATGAGCCAGATATTTTTAGCTCTGTTTTTCTCTCTACCAGTAAAATTAAAAGAGACAGACACAGACAGACACAGAGACAAGAGAGACAGACACAGAGATAGAGAGACAGACAGACAGACAGACTACATGCTAGTGCTGCTCGGTGGCACATTCATTGGAACTGACCTGCAGAGCGGGGTTTGGTTTGGTCTTCTGTAGGTTTAATGCAGCATCTGTAGAACGACTCATTCTAAGATGACAAAAACAGTTCTGAATATTATATTCCATTTCTGCCATATTTTGTAGGAGTCAATATACAGTAGTCAGGAGAAAGTCCTCACAAGTACGATATAATACATGTGTGTGCATGTTTGAGTAAGTAAGTGAACCAGAGAGAGAGAGAGAGGCCGGGGGAAAGAAGCAGCGTGCAGAGTGACAGATACAGGGAGGGCAGGTGGAGAGCTCTGTTCTCAAGCTTGTCTCTCCGTTTGAACATGTGGATCCCACTTCTACCTTGTCATGTCATCCAGCCTGCGCAAGAAGTGGAGGAGCACGGTGCAAGCGCTCAGGACTCTTCATAGGATGGGAGCAGGAGGAGGTGGAGGAGGCGCTGTGAGTCTGCTGTTATTTTTAGTCTGTCCTCCCTCCCGGGGCTAGGCTAATCCTCCACTGCACAGGCTTATCCAGATTGGAGGTGGGACTGCGAGGCAGAAAGGTTAAGCACTTGTTCCCGGGGTAGGCCTGCTTTGGTTGTGATGTCGTGTAAACTACCCAAATTGAGCCAGACCATGCTGAGGCAGGATTTTGCTAGTCAGTGCTCGAGGTTTGTCTGGGCAGGGGGACTGTGGCCATGAGTCTGGAGCGGTTGCCGACCGGCTGCTGCGCCGGCTACCCCAGCTGGTATCACTGCTGGCAGGCCAAGACGGGCAAGATTGGTGTTTCCAATGGCTGCAGCAAAGGGGGAGGCAGCGCCGGGTGTGGGGGGGCCAGGATCCAGCTGAAGGGGCTGGACACTGAACAGCTGAACGGCAGCCTGGTGGTTCTCTACGCACCTGCTGGGAACTCCTGTCTGCTCAGATTGGTGGGATATACATAGATGGATGAATGGATAGATAGTCGAGCGGAGTGTGATGATGTGCTGTGTAATATCCTCAGGGTGTCTGCTGCTTTTATATTGAATTGCATGCATTAATTCAATGTAAAGGACATAAAGGTTTTTAGCATGGTGAATTGAAAGCTAGTTTTATGGCTGAATATGTATAGTTCCAGATGTTAACATTGTCTTTTAAGCCTCTTCTACATCAGTCATGTAACTTTCCTCTCATTTGGCAACACAATAATAAGAAGGTGACTAAAGTGAATACAGTTTCTTAGTTGTCTAAGTTGTAGGTGACATTTTGATATACCCATCTTTCATACATATATGTCATGCTATTAAAATGTGTTCATGTAAATTCATGTATTTTTTCATAATTCATAATTTCATATTGATATGCAGTGTACTGCTGCCACGCCACAAAAATAAAAAAAATATTGTGATACTGATAAAATCCTCCTCAATCAGGCTCACGGTGATCATCATCACATTTAACATATATACTGTGTACATAACAATGTAAGGAGAGACATCATCTATGTGAAAAAAAGCTTAGTTCATTGGATGATTCTTTTTAGGAGTCATTCTTCAGTCATTCAGTGTTCGCTAACCCTGTTGTATCTGTGTTCTCTATAGAGCTCAGGAATGGAAGAGATGGTCTGGGAGCAGTACACAGTGACGCTACAGCGGGTGAGTTCACTCACTAACATCTACAGTATCTATTCATCAACCTGAAGCATCTGGACACTAAAATCTGCAGTTATCAATCACCCAAATCTGATAACTCAATCATGATTAACTACAAATTATATTCTTGAACATCATAAAGAATCTTCAGTACTATTTGTGTCTGTATGTTTGTCAGTCTGCTGTAAGTGAATCTTCAGTTCTTACAGCTTGATCCCAGCGGCTGCCCAAGCATGACCACCAATGAACCTGTATCTGTGGAATGTTCCAAACTTTCAGTCTTTTGTTGTTCCTGTTTTGGAATGTGCTGCAGACATCAAATTCAAAATGAGTTTATATTTACAAAAAACAAAGTTTAACATTAAATCTTTGTACTGTACTCGATTGAATATAGTTTGAAAAGGATTTGAAAATCATTGCATTGTGCTTTTATTTACATTTTACAGTGTCTCAACATTTCTGGAATCAGTGATAGATGGAGGTCTTGTGGTTGTTAAATACTGACACATAACGTTAGGGATGCACCGATTGTGAAGTTCTGGGCCGAGACCGATGCAACTTGGCCGATGGCTGTGCTGATGTTTTTTCTTTGTTACATGTATTGCAAACTGCACAACGTGGATTTTTCTCAAAGCGTCCTAAGAGCGCCTCTACGCTTGGCTATGCGTTGAATACGCGTCTGTTCTATTTTTGATGCTTGACGCGAGCAGCACGTGTCAATCTACACAGAGCACCTCGAGCGTGATAGCTGATGCCAGTTAAGGAGGCGAACATCGGCCGGTGCCGATGTTCAGCCGATGCATCGGTGCATCCCTACATAACGCGTTTACTCTTTATATATTTCTTTCCCAGTCTAAACTAGTTGGTAATATAATGCCCTACACTGTATTAGCAAAATAACCACAATACAACCCCTTTGGTAACCTGCCATGACCCACCCTAAGAACAGAGAGATTACAGGAATAGAGGGGTTGTCTAGTTGAATATGCTTGTGTCTAGTCTGCCTGACTCATTGATCCTTTATTTGCCTGAGGTTTGTGCAAGTTAGAATCTATGGCCCTGACCACAGCTCTGAAATATCAATAGCCTAACTATGCTGTTTATAGATAAATCCATGACGCTGTCCACGCTGCTGAAGTAGCAGACAGATTTATAATTTTGCCTTGCCAGTGAGCATAATCCCAGCAGAGATCATGTTTCCTCTAAAACTGTACCAAGAAAAACATTTGGCAGTTCATGTAGTATTTTTAACAATGCAGTAAATTAGGCATTAAATGCACATGAAAGCCACAATCATCCTCACAGGGTAGAAATATAGATGGATAACGAGAGTTACAAATGTAACTACAGCAGAGGGTGGTGCTTCAGCACTGGATGTCTCCATCTTGCATATGTGCAGGTCAAGTTATTATATCAACAAAGTCACCTATGACTATTCGATGATGTGGGGTGCACGTATATAACCCCTGCATCAACACGCAATCTGTCACTCGTAATCTGGGTGAGAAGATTCTGTAGGAACAGACAGCTCTGGCAGTCATCCAGAATTCATAGAACTGTAGTTACATTCGTAACTCGCGTTCTGTTTCATTCTTCCTGAACACCAGAGGGCGGTGCTTTAGCACTGGATGACTAATCCCAGCAAGGTCACGAGGAATGCTTACCACACTAAGGCATGGAAACTGTTGATAGGACAGCCATTGCCACAGCAGGCAGAGCAGCCACATTGACGCGATAATAGTTAGTGAAGGTACATGAGGACTCCCAGGTTGCAGCAGCACAGATGCCTTGCCCTTTCAAGGAAGGCCCTGTGACCTATAGGCATGTAAACATCGACAATCCACTTAGAGAGCCTCTGTTTTGATAGAGGTTGACCTTTCTTACAACCCTCATAGCAAACAAACAGTTTGTCAAACAGTTTGTTGACAGTTTGTTGAAAAGTACTGTGACAGCACTACAGTGGCCTACGTCTCTGTGCGCCCTTCAAGAATTGACTAACCTGACGTAGTGGAGGCACAGGATGCCAGGAGTGGGTCCTGGGTCTCAACGGCCAGACTCAAAGCTGAAGGCGATGCGGATTCGGATGCCATATGTGTACCTCCAACTGAGAGAGACGGTCCGGTCTCCTCGGGAGGCGCCATGGCTCCCCCTTGAGTAGTTTTAGAGGCACCGGAAACCATATCCTCCCCAGCCAATTGAGGGCTACTAGAAGCAGTCTGTGTCCACCCTGTTGAACTCTTTCCAGCGTCACATGAATGAACGGAATTGAGAAAGGCATATAGAAGGTGGGCTGGCCAAGCATGGGCTAAGGCATCCTGTCCCAGAGGGCTGGTCCTCTCCATCAGTGAGTACCAAAGGGGACAATGCATGGATGTTCCTGAGGCAAAAACGTCCACCTCTGGACCTCTGCTCTGCCATATTATGGAATCATTGCCACCACCTCTGGGTGGATGATGCAGTTGACAGTACATCAGTGTCCCAACAAGGTGTGCCCCTCGTGGTGGAGTCACCACTGGGTGCTGGTCCTGTATTATTGGGCTGGAGATTGAGCAGGAGTTCCTTAATCTGGGCAAACTCAAATGAAAGAGTGTCCACTTTGCGACCTAAAGTGTCCCCTTCCTGACTTTCCCAGGAGGACCATGTGAGGCAGCACCACGTCTGCGCCGACATCCCTAAGGTGCTGTCCAGTCTACAGTCCCACTAGTGTGCAGCAGCCCTGTATCCCCTTCTATTTCTGCAAGTCTAGCCATTCTCATGCCAGTGGCCATCATCCTACAGTTCATACGCGGGTTGTCAGATATATCTGCCCTCAGGTGTTTGACCCCCAGACAGGCAGGGCACTGATTGTGGCCGTCCACCACGTCCATGCCTCAAGAACACATTTATTCTACAGAGGAAGGGAACACAGCACTGCTTGACAACTTAAATGAATATTTCTGACTCTCTGATCTAATGGCCTATAACCCACCAAAAGCAGAGAGTTAAATAATGTAGCATTTGTCAATACATACATATCATCACAGTTACAAAAACCAAATCATTAGCAGATAAATGACTGTACTTAAAATCTCTGATTGTGAGTGTCACATTGTGTCTGAATATACTGTATGTACTAATTCATTTCTCTTTCTGTAGGACTCCAAGATGGGTTTTGGTATTGCTGTGTCAGGTGGGCGTGACAACCCCAACGTGGACAACGGTGAGACATCAATCATTGTGTCAGATGTGCTGCAGGGAGGACCAGCAGATGGATTACTCTTGTAAGTCTGCCAAAAAGTGCCAAAATTCTCCTGAATGAATAATGATGCTGTGGACTGTGAGGCTGGGTACTGGTAAAACTGTTGAATCCATAACCTCTCCTCTGCTACAACTACTATCCTGTGTTATCCTTGGTGCCATATATGTACTCCCCAACAGCTTGAGTTCATTGTTCAAAGCAGAATTTGTGGTTTATGATTTGATTTGACATTTTGTGGAATTATGTACAAAGCAGGACTGTATTACTTGTGAAACGTTTTTACTGTTGATTTTGATGATTTTTATTTTGTTCTCACAATTATTTTATATGTATTTGTTTATGTATGTATTTGTTGTCTATTATCTGTATTTGTATTTTTATTTATTTTTTATTTACTTATCTTTTTGTCCAGTGAGAATGATCGTGTTATTCAGGTCAACTCCATCCCCATGGACAATGTGCCTCATTCATTTGCTGTGCAGTCTCTCCGTAAATGTGGAAAAGTGGCCAAAATAGTGAGTATGAACCACACACAAGGAACTTTTGCACAACTTTTGAGTTTTTGACAGAGAAACAAGGGAATGTTTCTAGATGCTCACAGATCTGATCCTAATAATTGGCACACTGTTGAAGGAAGGAAAATCCTATGACTCCTTAGGAGGACCTTTGTTAAGACACAAACCATCTGCAGGAGAACCTATGAATCAAGTTTCACTAATAAATGCAGTTAATGTGTTTATTTGAGTCAAGCATTGAATCAGAAGGTTTCAGGCTGTCTGATGGACATTCCTCTGTGTGAAACCAGTTGGTCATGTTTGAACCATAACTACAGTGTACTAATAGTTCTAAGGGTTCCCCTGCAGAGCAACAATGATAATCTTCTTTCACAAGATTGTTATCATTGTGAGCTTGGCTGCTGAATTACCTGCTACGTAAGGACCCAGTGTTCTTCAGAAATGTTTGTGGGATGATCAAATAGTTTTGGAACTCATCGATTATCCTGAGACCCTTAGTAAGTAGTTTCTGAGCAGCTGAAAAGCTTGAGACAGACCACTGGGTCATTACTACAGCTCTGTGAACACACTACAGAGATGGAGGCAGCTGATACACCTTCGGGTCACTACTGTGATGCTGTGACCTACTGTAGACCGCCTCTTAGACACACAAAGTGTCAATGCAGTGTGACAAATTAATCATTTAATGGTGGAAACAGAAGGTTTCCATTGCATACACATGAACTTTTGAAGCCTCTAAAGATCCAATGTGCCAGATTCTGTAACCGCAACCACAAATCAGATTGGAATATAGAAATTAGAATTAGAATGAACCTTTTATATCTACCGAATGCTGTGGGTCCTCTTCCACAGACTCCAGCATGTTGAACCGCCATGTTTCTACAGTACCCCAGTAAAAGTTTTGTATTAAAAAAAAAACATTCATACACATTCACACACCGATGGCGCAGCCTTCAGGAGCAATTTGGGGGATTGAACTGCCGATTAGAGGAGGACCCGATCTACCTCCGAGCCACATTATATAATATATATATAATAACTGCTGCACCATGTCACATGTTCAGGGTCTTTGGCATTGTGGCCAGCCAGACAAACCAAAGTCACGGTCCCTTGCTTACAGATTCTGCATCCATATGCAGATATCTGTTTATAGAGATACGTTGCATCTTAACACTCACTCTCACACAAAGTGAATGGCTTTGATATTCCTCTGTTATTCTTACATTGTGTCCTATATCTGTGTGTTGCCATAGCAATCTACAGCACAAGGCTTTGTTGATTGTGAGGTTGTCATTGATTGATTTGGGCTCAAATCCCAAAGGTCACTGGTGTTTTTCAGTTGTTTGATGTTTTCAGTAACATGAAAGGCTTTGCACAAATACCTTCCTAACTAAGCCTTAATGAAATACATAAATGATTTCAATTAACAGGCTTTTTGTTGTTTTCTCTTTCTCTGTCAGATGGTGAAGAGACCTCGTAAGGTGGCAGTCCACTCACTTAAGCCCCCCTCCCCTGGCGGAGACAGTCGGGATTACGCCCCCTCCACCCAATATTATGATACTGATAATGACAATGGCTGGTACCGAAACGAAGGCCGGGACCACACCTCTGAAAGCAAAGGATACCCGGACCCTGAGTACAGGGGAGGACGGGACTACAACCTGAGAGGAAGGAGCCGTGGAAGGAGTCAGGAGAGAAGCTCGCCTAGCCCAGACAGATCCAGGAGGGATGGTAGCCGAGGCCGAGCCCTGGACACCAGTGCTGACCATCAAAGGTACCACAGCCGAGGACGCAGCCCCGGGGACAGCTACCGCATGGAGGACAAGTATGAGCGAGGAGAAGGAGGAGGAGGAAGAGGAGGGAGATATAGGAGCAGGGACCAGCTTAATGACCCTCCATCCCCAGAACCTTCTAGAGAGCTGGAGCCACTAGAGAAACCTGTCAACGTCCTGCTGGTGAAGAACAGACCGAGTGAAGGTAAAACACACCAGCTAGTTACCATTGCTGCCCATTTAACTGAGGAGGGGTTATGTTTTACTGTTAAAACAGCATGAGCTGCAGTTATAGAGTTCAGCTGACATCTGTCTAAGCATAGGCTTAAAATAGCACTTATTGCAGAGCTATAGATACATAGAGAGATAGAGAGAACTTTATTGATCCCTGAAGGGAAATTCCTGTGTTACAAGTATTGCAAACACAACACAATATATACAAAAGGCATGAGATAGATGAAATTAAAGGGACTTAGTATAAATAGAAGAAACTCTAAAGAGGAAGAACATATGGTTCTACCATGTAAAAATATACATATAAACTCTCTGTGCAGTGTAAGTTGTGTAATAGCGTCCATCATTCAAGATCAAATATTAGAGAACTCTCCTCTCCCTGCACAGAGGGGAGTCATTATAAAGTGTCATGGCAGTGGGCAGGAATGACTTCCTGTAACGGTCCTTTTTACAGTGGAGCTGCAAGAGTGTCCAACTGAATCTGCTCTGCTGTCTGATCAGGAGGTCATAAAAAGTGATCATGATCGATCCATGTCTAGACTAACCAGAAAAACAATGTATAGACCAGTCACTGTAACATCTGAGAAAGGTGGAGAGTGTTAATCTTCTAGATTTCCACTGTGTTGATTGGAACTGTCAAGTGATCGCCTCTGCAAAAGGCTTTCGTTATAGATGTGTGTAGATTGGAGGCATGCATTTTTTATTTCATCATTGCATTTTGTGGAGATGTTTCAGGTTTAGCCATGTTAGCAGTGTATGTATGTAACTGTAGGGCGGCCTGTTTGCTTCAAATATCTTAACTATTTGATGGATTGTCATGCCCCACCAGTGTGGCGCGCCCCACATTTTGAGAACCACGGGTCTAATTGTAGTCCAAGTAAATGTTCCTCACCATCACCAGGAGATTCCCCGTGGATATGACTCACATGTCTTAACTGTTACCACACTATTGATCTTTCTCTTATGTGTCAGACTTAGATTTGTTTCTGTTCATCACATGGTGCATGATGCTCAAAGAGGTACTCTTGACTGAGACATCTGCTTTAAAACAAATGCAACCTGTTTCAATAGCCAAATGTAACTTGTAACTAGTTTATATATATATATATATATATATAATATGTTCAAACTATGTAACGTTTAAATTCACTTGAATTGCTGCAACAGCTCTAACTTTCACAGCAGGGGGTGACTGTATGATTTCATCTCATTGTGTATCAGTGTGCAGAACACTGTAATGAACTGCTTGACTGTATCTACAAATGCATGTATGGTCAAATTGTTCAGTATAGAAATAGCTAACCCACCACTGTTATCATCTGCTAAACACATATGAACATAACATAACTACATTAACCTCCTATCCAACCAAACATGTCTTCAGTCAGTTTGAGCAGGAGTTTTCAGTAACTGTGCTGTGTTTCATGTTTGTGTGTCTTTGTAGAGTATGGTCTGCGTCTGGGGAGTCAGATCTTCATCAAACAGATGACCAGCACAGGCCTGGCTGCCAAAGACGGGAACCTGCAAGAGGGAGACATCATTCTCAAGGTGCACACACATTTCTTCACAGTGCAGTCACACAATCACATCCATCACAGATAAGTCATCTAGCTCTGTGGTTCCCAACCTGAGGTTCTGGGACCCTCCAAGGGTTCTCAAGATACATGAGTGATGAGAAGATCCCTGCAATATCACAGAGTAGGACACATTCACCCTATTTGATCTTCTCACTGTTGTCTTGATGTTTTCAGCATGTTAGTAGCTTGATATAATCGTTGTTTCAATTCTGTATTTTACTGAGGTCTATAAGTGGTAAGCACATTGTGTTGTTTGTTATGCATCCTGTGATTTATAGTCAGATTGCAATTTTTTGCCCTCTAATTGACAAGTTATCCTACCACTCCTTCTTTCCTGTTTTTCAGCTTCCTTGTCTTTGTGCAGGCTCACTCACGAGCTACACACACCTAAACAGCTGTCTGTTTAATTCCTCTGGTTGGTATATGTTCCAGTCGTATGCAGGTTGGATTAGCCTGACTGGCTAGCCACTTCTTTGTCTGGTTGCATTTGTAATAATACGTCTGCTTGAGGTTCTGATTCACGTCCGGTTCTCACTAAACTTTCCTGACCTAAGCCCCTATCTGAGTTGAAATGATGGTGGTGTGTGACTCTTGTGGAGTTCAGGCGCTTGCTCAGGTTAGCATAGATGCTGCTAGCAGCAGCGTTCTATTAGAACTGAGTATTTCTTCATTAAAAGAAGAGCAAAGAACTAAGTTATATGGTTTATTGATCTGACTGGTTGAAGTGGTTCTGTGTAACAATCCATCTGGTGCAGCCAGTTAAGGAGATGATGATTTTCAACAGCCCTTGGCAGCCCATCTTTTACCAACTCCATGAGGGCATCCTTAAGGTCACTATGTCAGAGGGATGTAAGGACTCTCCCTCACCTTGATAACTGCCTTATTTGTGACCCCTCATTACAGAAGGCAAAACAAAAAATCCCCAGGGTCTTCACTCATATTGAGGCACTGGTCATGTCTGTGTATTGGAAGAAGAGCTTGTTTCACAGAGCACAGCAGACATCCTTTATTGTCTCTGGACTCAGTGCATGGTGTCATCTCTCATTCTACTAGGAGTGTGGCCACATTCAAATCAAATCAAATTTTATTTGATCGATAAATATAATTGGGTGTCGTCAGCATAATAATGAAAATTAATGGAGTGATTCCTAATAATGTTCCCTAGAGGAAGCATATATAAACTGAACAGAAGTGGTCCTAGTACACAACCTTGTGGGACTCATTCTGGTCAGCAGTCCACAGGTGTTACTATGGAAGGTCTGTGCGGCAGCATATGCACAGCAACTTTGTTAAGGTTTTATCTTTATTATTACAGATGTAGCAACTCAAAAGTTCCCCTGTTTCCATGATGGGTCCGTGGCTGGTGCTTGACTGGTCTTCGGGGGTAATGTGATCCCCCGCGATGACGTAGTCAGTGAGGCCCCAACTGGAAACGCCCCTAAGCAGCCTGGGTGAAAACCAGATGCAGTGCCTCATTTGTCCAGCAGTGATTTTAATGTTCTGCTCTCACCATAGAGAGATAGATAGATAGTTAACTTATAACACTGTAATCATATGCTGAAATTGACCTGAGATCAATGTAAATTTAAATGTGTACAGAGAAATCAGAGAAATTAAATTAAACATATGTAGCAAAATTAAACATTTGCAGATAAATTAAACAAACGATTACTATCAATATGACCACTATGGCGGTTCGAGGAATAAATATTTATATTTATTCCTCGAACCGCCATAGCGGTCATATTGATAGCTACATATGAACAGCTGTTATAGACCAGTGTGTCCAGCTGTGGCTTTCACTACATGCAGATCAGGAGCAAGCGAGGAGAGAGAGAGAGTGCGCGAGCACGAGAGAAGAGACGTGTCAGTAATTATGTAAGGACAGAATAGCCTAGATGTTGTTGATTTAGTAAACAGTCACATGTTAGATATAAACACCATAAATACTCACCCTCCTTTATAATGACTATTGAATAATAACATAACCTAATAAATCTGCCAGCTGCTTTCCAGTCCAGTACAATCACCGGTTTCTGCGAGTGTAGGCTACATTATGTGTTGTCAATTTTGGACAAGAAGGGCCGTTTTTTTTTTTTTGTAATTTGTTTTTTTTTCATTCACTGTATTTTCATTTTTGTCCATCCCATAGGTTAAATCCCACATAAATAAACTGAACCATAAATGAAACTCCATGAAGCAAGAACTTTTTTTTTTATGAATTTCCATTTAAAGAGGAAGAACAACTCCTAATACCTGTTGAATATTTGATCACAGTTTGATCGTTGTGAATCGCCTTTTGAAAGATTTTTGCAGTTGTGCAGGTATTCAGTGCATGCTTTAGGTCAGGTAAGCCCGTAACACCTCATTAGCATTCTCATCCACTTAATGGGTTCTTTGGTCTCCCAGTGTCACACAAATCACAGAGCCGAAAATGCAGCTGGTTTGACTACCGTATACTATACAGTAGCCTTGTGATTTGAGTGTGTTCATGAACAATGAGAATGCTGTAAAAAAATTCTGTGAGTGAAGCGCCATCTCCTGATCATAACGTGTAATTCAATGCAAATTACGTGTCTACAAAATAGACACACCCAGGAGAAGGAGAGGGTCACTCCAGCCGCTGGAACTTTGCTGTAACTTGGCTGTAACTTGGCTGGAAGACGGCTGCCATTCAGCTGGCTTTCAGCTTGAAGGGGAACTTTTGAGTTGCTACTACTGTATGTTTATTTATTATTTTTTATCTTTAAGGTTTTTACATGTTCAGAAAACTTTCCAGCTTGTTTATTGTGTTTTGAAAGAAATCTGAATGAATTGCCTTTAGATGGATTTTAATGTTGCTTCTGAGTCTACACTAGCATCAGTTATTCTACCACTGGCAGTAGGTGGGTGACTCTTCGTTGTAACACTGCTGGTATGAATCATCCACTTTTACTGCTACAGGCATTCAGGAAGAAATTAAACAGAACAGAACAGGAATTTGAACCAAGGAAAATTGATTCTAATTCCTGGTTGACATGCCGCTGATCTCTTGGAACCTTTTAGGGCAAGAAGATCCTGTGAGGCTGCATGTAGGCTGCCATGTGGTATTTATAGCTGGGGCAGCAGGTAGATGTAATTTGGTTTATAAAAGATGTTTACTGTGTCACAAAAATTGTAAAATCTAAGATACAGTTTACAAGATATAAATCTAAAACATTCCCAGTGTCTAATATGAAGTTAAAAGAAAGCAGGCTTACTGGGTGCGCTGCAAAGTGTTCAGGCTGTGGCTTGGCAGGGCTGATTGTGTCAGTTCTAGACAATGTTTGTGGTTCCACCAGAAGCAGCTCTTCTCTCTGCTCCACAGAGAATACTGTGCTGCTCTATTTTTTACAAATGCTGCATCAAGCAGTACAAAGAATGAGCTGGCTGGAAGTCAGACACAGAACCAGCACAGAGAATCTGGTCAAGACTCCGGATCATTAAAACAGACAAAAGGGAAACAATTTAATTATGTAGTCCACTTATTCATGGAGTGTGTGTGTGTGCGTGCAGATCAATGGGACAGTGACAGAGAACCTCTCGCTGCATGATGCTGGGAAGCTGATAGAGAAGTCAAGAGGGAAGCTGCAACTGGTGGTCCAGAGAGACCGCCGCCAGATCCTTGTCCGTATCCCCCCCCTCGCAGACTCTGACTCTGATAATGACGGTGAGTCACTGAATGCATCGTCTTACCAACAAGGTTAGTGTTCAACATCAGGTCAATAGTGGTTATCATGTGGTGTAGTCATGTACAGTGTCTCCCACAGGTCTGACATATATTTGTTGGGGTACTACGGTAGATGGTTGTTTGTCATTAAACAGATGACATGTCTGTTTGTGGCGTTCACTATAATATTTCATACAGAAATTCTCTATCGTCAGAGTGTCAGAAATTCATTCCAATCAATGCAATAATTTATGTGATCTCAAATGATTTAGATTACAATTCAGCCTACATGGACCGCTGCATGTTGACCTAAGCAGACGAGCCGTCTGTGGGAAACACTGTATGCTGTGTCTAAGATTATTGATTAGTCATTGAGTTTCAAGAGTTGACATGGTTTGTTCAATTACATCAGGTACTCGTGATACAAACATACAATATAATTCAGTATAACATGCACTGTTTTGGTCCTCTAGTAATATATAGATGACCAATGAAACAGAGATCTGCTCCAGGTTGTGGAGGTTGAAGTGTGCCACCAGAATAATTCTAGATTTGTTAAATTCAATAGATAATCATAGCATAGAGATAATTTATATAGTGATCTAATATTGAAATGATTCTGTTAGTGCTAATTATTGAATTCATTCATTTATTCATCATTCTGTTAAGTTGAATATGCTTAGTGTAGTGAACATATGAGGTCATAGTGGAGCAGGACAGACATTCAACAACATTCAAGGCACAATAAAAGACCATCAATAAAAGTATCTAAAAACAACATGTGACCATTCAGGAGTCAAAAAGCATCATGGAATGTTCTCCACAGAGGGGAGGTGCAAGCTGGGAAATATCACTCTCAACTATCAGAGCTTCGTCTTTTAATGAAGCCAAATGCATTACTTTCAGCACTAGTCTTTAATATTAGACCAAAGCATCCCTTGACACTGGGCGAGAGGCAGGGTACACCCATCACAGGGATGAACAACCATTCAGCCTTATGAGTCACCAGTTAACCTGCATGTTTCTAGAATGTTTCTCAAAACCCCAAAAAATGTTTGAGGTCCATAAAATAAGTCTGAAACTTGTATATAAAATAAAATACAAACTTTTACACATTACTTACACATTACATGTTTTAACTAACCAATAAAAAGTGGATAATTATTCTTTGTGACACACTTGAGCCTCCATGCAAAACACGCTATAATGAATGAAATGACTTAAAGCAAAGTGTTTATTGGCATCATTTTAACTGTTTCCTTGGGACATACCGTTGTAGTCATGTTTACATACACCCAGGTTAAAAATATCTGGCATTCTAGTGGCTAAAAATACCATCTGAAACGAAGCAGTCTTGAGTTTCTGCTTGCAGCTGCTCAGCTACCGTGCATCACTCAAAAACAGAGAGGTCACCAGTAGGTCAGGATTTAATCAGGAGCTTACTGTGGGCTGTTAACTGCCCAGCCCCTTTAGTTGAAATCTGACTAAAAAGTGATCATATTGATTTAAAAGTGTTCATCTTGACAAGCAGAAGCGATCCCTATAATCGCTCAAAAGTGCAATCTTTGTCTGTGTTTTCTCTTCCAGATAATATGTCATACTTTTAGATGAAGGACCACCCAAGACACAGCATGTGTAACAATCTGTTGCCTTACTCTAAGCTGTAAAACGGCTGTGACACAACCTGACTAAGTTGTAAAGCTTTCACATCTTTTGCACTTCTCTTTATACTGCTCTAAATCTTTTAACTTTTTTAATACATGATTCATTTTCTTGAATAAATAAACACATTTTAATCACTATGTACTTTGAATTGTGTGATTCATTTGGTATAGAAGTTAAATAATGCCAGTGGAAGAAGTCTTCAAATGAATGTTGTCAGATATCTGAATATTGAATCATGTTGCAAAGGGTGATGATTTATTTTTGTGAATACAGAATGTTGCATGACAAAGCGTGGCTCATAAAGCGGGTAAGATGGTTTGTTGAATTTTCAGTGTTATAACAAATTAATGATTTGTCCTAACAGTGTAGCGACTTGCCGTTGTCTGTCCAGGTGGTATATCTGAACGCTCATCCTCTTCCTTTTGTCTCCTGCTGCATGTTCATTCTTATATCATGCTCACACATCTCATTACACCGACAGACTCACTAAAATTCACTGAGGAGTTTGGAGTTTGGCTCGATGGGCTTGTTAGAATCTGACCAGAGTGCTGCAGATTAGCTGTTTAGTGTACACCTAATGCTAATGCAAAGAAGGCCCATTACCCTTATTTATATTTAGTTTGGATCTACAGTACATGGAAATGTGAATAATGTGAGATACAACAAACATCTAATTTAAGTTCTTTGTTTTATATTCGTACTTTGGTACTTGGTTTATAAAGTGTTCACAGAGGTTTTCCAGTAGTATTTCCTTCTTGAATATCAGAATCAGAATACATCAAAGTTAAAGGTCAAACAAAAAATCAAGTAGTTTTCTTAAATTTAACAACATATGGACTGTCCGTCAGTCACTGGGTGGGCGATAAGATATAGATAGAGTCATCCCCTCATCCAAACCTCCAGTTACTCCCATAGCATTCTAGATTAGATAGTCATGGATTAATCTCCACAGGTGACTCAGCAGTATTACAGCTGTTTTTTCTCTCTACATCTTCCAGCAGCTGTGTGTTAATGTGTGTGTAAGTTTTGGGGAGGATCTTCACAATGATAGAAGGATGAGAAACAGAAAGTTTAAAGACACACTCGTTTGTTTTATCATAAATAAAGGTATAAAGGAAGTTTGCATTGAAAGTGAGTAGACTTAAATAAAAATAATAAATAATTTGAAAAGTTCAACAGCAACAGCTGGGGCGGCTGTGGCTGCTGTCGGAGGTAGAGCGGGTCCTCCACTAATCAGATGATCCCCAGTTCGATCCCCTCCAGTCTGCATGTCGAAGTGTCCTTGGGCAAGATACTGAACCCCAAATTGCTCCCAAAGGCTGTGCCATCTGTGTATGAATGTGTGTGAATGGTTAACTCCTCGAACTGATGAGCAGTTGGCACCTTGCATGGCAGCTAATGCCATCAGTGTATGAATGTGTGTGAATGGGTGAATGAGATACGTACTGTAAAGCGTTTTGAGTGGTCAGAAGACTAGAAAGGAGCTATATAAGTACGGCCCATTTACCATTTACATGTCTTTCCAGTCTTTTTCATTAAGACTATTCCCCCTACCTTTTGTTGATACTTGATACATTTCTGGAGCCCAGCCACTAGTTCAAATACAAAGATATGTCACTTACTAGACACTGACTAACAACTAAAGCTTTGTTCCAGCAGTGACTTGGTAGTGATTCTTAAATCACTCAGACTAAGGAAAACCACTAACCTCCACTCACACTAGCACTTTCACGAAATTAATCAAACAACATACTTCTTACAGCAATTAAAAAGGTTCCTATGGTAAATCTGGCTACAATAACAAACATGTTGTATGAGAGAAAGAAGTCCTGATGGGAAAGGTGAAGGGATTGAGGAACATCCATCTGTCCTGTAGCTGTGGAGATATCTTTGCTGGGGACTCAAGTGTTTGATTCACCCACAGATGGACAGACCAGCCCACACTGCCATCCTGAGTCCCCCTCCTCTAAAGGGTAGACAGAAAACTCAGTATTGATTGGTTCTTTGTGATGGCTCTATATCAACACACCACCAAAAGTCTGTGCTGAATGATGATTTTTTTTTCTTGACATACAGTATTTGGCCAACAATGACCAATATCAGATTTTACACAATATTCTCATATTTCTTCTTTTCTTTCTGTCTGTCACTCTCCTCTCTCACATTGTGTGTCTCTCTCTTCCATTTCAATGTCTCATTCTCGCTTTTCAGCCTCCTGCATGCAGAATGTCTTTGTGACCCTAATCAAACTAATTACCACATACTAGATTGTACCTGTTGAAACACAGCTGTGCCTCTCTGACCTCTAACTGCTCTTAAATTAAGGTAAAACTGATCTGCATTAAGCCATGAAGGAATGCAACAATCCTTTGAAAAGGGACAGTTGTTGGCTGTTAAAGGGGTTTGTCATGGCGTGTTGACTTAACGCCACTGTTTTATTTGCTCTTTTTTATGTGGTTGCCTCACTCATCATCTTGCAACTAAGTCGTCAAATGTCTCTTTAGTTTGTGGTTTCTTGGTGTTTCCACCTCCAGCCTCTCTGCCTTTCTTCAGATCAATGTATTGAGTGCCACACACTGACAGATAAAAGCAGCTAAATCAAAGACTCTGACACCCATGTTCACTTCAAATGAAAAAAAATCACTTGGACTGAGTGAAAGCCAGACAGTCTCTGGAGAGCAGAGCTGTGTGTAAGCACTTTTTTGACCAGCTTGTTTCTTGGTTATAAAGCAGCATGGATCCTCCCATGAGGCCAGAGCTGCTGTCATACTGGCATCTTGGAAAGCATTTCTTAAAAAGAAAGTTTCTAAATTATTTCTTCTTAGTCGTACTGTATCTCTCAAAAGTTCTAATACTTTGTATGTATTTGTGTCAGTTGACCAAACTTTAAGTGGCTCCTGTCAAGGCAAATGTGTGAGCTGTTTACCCTGTCACTGAAGACTTCACTATTCTTTAAATACAGGGCCTGTCTGTGTGAAAAGATACCCTGTTATCCTCATTTGTACAGTTCATCACATCTTGTCCCTCTTTATTTCGATGATTTGTACTAAGCAGTTACTTTCAAGTGAACCTCATCTCTTAATTACCTAAAGCACAGTTGTTATTGTTGCCTCTCTTTCTAATGCAAAAGGGCTTCCTGTTAATACAGGAAGCAATACATGCATAATCATTTGAGTCCTGACTGTGTAGGTCAGGATTGGTGGCTTTTTTAAGGCCTCTGTGACAATGCGTCCTACCATTAAGTGTTTTTATACCTGAAGTCCACAATGGAAGGCAAAATAAAAATCTCATTGTCATGGACTTCTGGGTACATCTTAGATTTGTACAAAAGAGGTTAACGGCTCACACTTTGGGAGTCTGTCCTCACTAAAATTATTTTATGATTATTACGCTTTGATGTTTGTTGGACTAATCACTGACATTGTGTTAATAATTATTATGATATATATATTTTTTTAAATCTGAATTTTACAGCTTTATTAGGGCCTGAGCACCGACAGCGGTGCGAGGACCTATTGGAACTGAAGGAATTTTTCCGCACTATTATTATTCTTTTACTTCTTCTTCGTCTTCTGGGACGAATTACGTGCCCCCTACAAATTTTCAAAAACGCCAAATAAATGGGGTGACTTTGGCGTAGGACGACAAAATTCAGTACACGTGTGTGTCATACCCAGACGCACAAAAATGCTTATGGACGCCATGGTGCCAGATGCACAGGAAGTCGGCCATTTTGGGTGGAAGTTGCGTTTTGGTGCCATTTTTGCCCTCGCATATGATCGAACTCGTCCTACAGATTAAATGCTAACGCCTTCAAACTTGCCCAGGTTACTCTTCAGCCATGGGGAATTAAAAGTTATCGAAAACTTTTCCTGAAGTCTGAACGGCGTAGCCGTGGCGATGCCTCAAACTTGGACAATTGCCACTCCTCGCCACAAAACACAAAGTCGCTTATAACTTGTGGATACATTGTCCTATCCTGACCAAACGTCATAGGGTGGACGCTGGCCTGAATGCGTACATATGCTCATACTCACACTTACCTAAAGCGCCACCTGCTGGTGGTTGGAAATGTCACGCTTCACATGTCAAGGTGTCACGCCTATCTGGATCGCTGCAGTGTCATCAAATTGGCTCATGTAGGGCTTCAGGACTTGGTGATGCTTTCTGGTGAAAATAATGACGCCACCTCATACAGTGTGGGCGTGGCCAGGCGGCGAAAGTCGTGGGATGGCGTTTGCAGTTTGAACACCTTTTCATCATTGCACGGTCATGAAACTTGGCACACACGCTAAATGGTTCTATAGCACCCCCTGCAAATTTTCAAAACCCCCCTGCCATTGGGGATACTTGCGGCCTGCTCTAAACTTGACGGACAGGTGTGCAATGCGCGTGGGACGGCGTCCAGTGCCTACCCCGACCTGCGCACGTGCGAGGGCCCATACATCGCTGCTTGCAGCTTTAATTTCTTTTATTTCTGCTACTCATAATGGTCTTTATTTGTAATATAGGAATATACATGCCTTTATCAATAGTAACACTATAGTCCTAGTACTGTACTGGAACCATTACTAATCATTACATATGCACAATATGGAGCAGTGGCTGTCTGGAAGGTAGAAAAATCATCTAAAAACCTTGGATGTTTTTACATAAATCTGAACAGTCATGGTGTTTATGAATTATGATTGAATGTGTTGAAATAATGGCTGCTTTTATCTTGAACACTTTGCTGTGGCACCAGGGTTTGTCCTCATAATCTCTAATAACATCCTCAATCTGTCCCTGGCAGTAATTAGCTGGTGTCGGGGCTTCCTGAGGCAACCATTCTGTACTGCTACTGCTGGTGGTGGTGGTGGTGGTGGTGGTGGTGGCACACTGCCCGGACAGGGGGATTTGGCTTGAAAGAGGCCTGTGTGTCTAACTGAAATGTCTGTCTATCTGTCTGTCTGTCAGACATATCAGAGATGGAGTCATACCATTCCTATTCTCCCCCAGAGGAGAGGAGGTCTCGCCAGTCTGACCTGTCCTCCCACTCTTCGAATGAAAGAGACAACCACAGGTAGGATGAATGGAAGCTTGAAAATTCAAGTCTCAAAAACTGATACAACTGACTTTATATTTTATGTGTGTGTGTGTGTGTGTGTGTGTGTGTATGTGTTTAACAGAGAAGACCTAATGAGGTCTGCCATGATGTCAGCCATGGCCTCTCCGTTCAGAGTACCTGAAGATCCTCAGGCCTCAGCTCAGCTGGACAAAGACACAGTGCACATTGAGGAGCCTCCAGGTTATCAATCACTACACCATCCACCTTAGTCTAGATCAACTGTCTCAGTCTACCATGGCAGGATCACAGTCCTCATATTAAGAAATAGACACACAACCCAAAATTTCACATAGCTTACTGGACTAAATAAAAAGTTTTGAGACTGTGAATCTAACAAAGATTTAAAATCTTGAAACCGCTTTATTTAATTTTTTCGACCACATGGCAGCAGAAACGAGCTGTAAACCCATCTGACTTATCATCTGACCTGTGTTTCTGTTAAACTGATGAATGCAATCTTGTGAGGGAAAATGGCTCTTTAGCTGCTAAATGCTTAATTATTTTCACCAGCTGTGTGTGTTTGCTGTTTGGTGCTGAGCTGGTTGTGTACAGTGGGTTTATCAAGCTTTTTCACAACTGCTGCCACTAAAACCTGTTACAGGTGGCAAAGTCAAAACATTGAGCTCTGTCTCTATTGAACAGTAAATATGTCAAGCTATACACGGGTGGTTATTATGAATTATTAAGAAAGGAGCAGTATCAGCTGCTCTGACAGTCCATTCTGCGTCATTTGTTTTCTCCAGCAAAAGGCATGCTTTGAACCCTTCTGTAATCTTCAAAGCTTCATTATACATGTACTCTTACTGACCCAACATGTTATTGGCAGTTGTAAACATATGAGATGTTAACAGCACTCTTCCTGATTTTCTTATCTACAGTTGCTGTAACGACAACGCCCAAGATTCTCCTCCGACCAAGTGCAGAAGATGAAAAAATATACGGGCAAGTATTTCTTTTTGAAAATGTTTCACTGAGTTTTACTGATTTCCTTTCCACACTTACTGTATACATACATATACTGTATGTATGTAGTGAGTGATGATGTTCTGATTGCAATACAATGCAATGCATTTAAAGTACTTCAGTCAAAACTAAATGTACTCATTATGCAAAAAATGGCTTCTTTATATCATAATGATCAGCAAGTACAAATACCTGAATATTGTACTTAGTACTTGAGTATAAATGTCCAGTTCCAAGAGAAGTTCCACCACTGCTGAAGTGAGAGAAGCTAGGTAATCATTGAAATTATTCAGTGAACACAGATATACTGAGGCCACTGCAGCAGTTTTTGAGGTGCACATGTAATACATATTGCCCCATCAACCAGTTGAGTTGCACTTTTGTACATCATTTATGCAATATCACACACACACACAAAAAAAAACTATAGATGGAGATGTATGTGTGACTGATTACAGAGTCTGCTTGACCAGGGCCAGATTTCTGTTGTGTTTGTGTCAAATGGCCCATTTTATTTTTATTAATGGCGGCATTTCCCCTCCTGTAGGCCAAACACAGTGATGGTGAACTTCCAGAAGGGAGACAGTGTTGGGCTGAGGCTGGCAGGAGGAAATGATGTTGGCATCTTCATTGCTAGTGTTCAAGAGGGCAGTCCTGCTGAGGAGGAGGGTCTGCGCATCGGAGACCAAATCCTAAAGGTAGCCATTCCATTTCATAAACAAATATAAGCCCACAGTTCAAACTACAGTGTGAGTGTGTGTTTACTGACAATGAGCATTAGTGTATTTGTCTTATTATCTTAATATCAAAGAGTCATAATTATTCTACCTTTTGTGTCTTGAAGGTGAACAATGTTGATTTTCAAGGTGTAGTGAGAGAGGAAGCAGTGCTCTTCTTGTTGGAGATTCCTAAAGGTGAAGTGGTCACCATCCTGGCCCAGAGCAAACCTGATGGTAAAACAAGAAACAGCACACATCAAGACACTCAAGCATATACTCATTACATTTTTCTGCACTTAGCTTTCTTCTTTCATCTCTTCAGTCTTAGTGTACAAATTACTTAAAAAGATCAGAATTTCAACCTTTTCATGTTCATGTTCCCAACAGGAGTCTTTTTTATGACCTCATGTTTTTTCTCTATCTGCTGATGAATGGTAAAACACTACAGTTTATTTCCAGACCCAGTTTGACATAAATCTGCCAAATAAACTCACTAGAGCACCAAATGTTGCTTCATCTGCTGCTGAAAATAAAATAACCCCCAATAAATGCCAAATATTCAAAAATTAAACAAATTTACTTTTAAGTTGTTTTTAAAGATTTACAAATCAATGGACTTGAAGCCATAGACTGGAGAAGGAAGTAAGAAAGTATTTAGGGACAGACTAACACACTGTGGGTTTGCGGCTCTTTAATCATAGCTTGAGTTGGTACTCTGATGTTTCAGCAGTGATCAAATGTACTATGACTGGAAATGCTCGATGGATGGAACGTGTTAATCAAAGTCGTTTTAATAGACTAAGCTGTAGTTGTCAGCAGCTTGTGGAATATCCCAGAACATAGCATGCTTTACCACGGTGCTCTGCCAGCTATCACACTCATAGCTCAGGACCATCGTCTTTCTCTCCTCATCTCTCTCTAGCTCTGATGTTTCCATTTAATGAGGGAGATACCAGCTTGGTCCCCCAAGGCTTTTAGACCAGATCAGGCTAGTTTTTGTCCAACCAATCGTGACACACATGGACAGATGCAGCCACACAGATCCACACAAGAACACATCAAGTCAGAGAGAGCAACAGAAACTGTTATGTAATGAGCACATTGGCCCCTTAAGCTTGTAGCTCTGAAAAAAGGCATTTGACCTTTTTATTGAATCTATTTATTAAGCATCACACAATGATTGGAGTAGAGAGCTGACTTGACATGGAACCTGTCTGACTCTTCACTGCCCAGCAATGTAAAAGACATTTAAGGCTGTCGAGACATAGCAGTTATGGGCTGAAATACGTGCCACCTGAAACTGAATTTGAATCATTTACGTTTGAATTTGAATTGATTAACTTGATTATAATTGCATTAAAAAATGAATTTGAATCACATAATTTGAATTTGTATTGTTCAATATGAATCATTGCATCAAAAAACTGAATCTGAATTGTAATTTGAAATTGAATTATTTTTTTAGTTTGGAACTGAACATTCAGTTCTCACAATTCAGTTTCAAACATCCGGGTAGTTGAGGCAGACCAATCGAGCACAGATGGGGGGGAATGAAAATGTAGAAACTTTATTTGGTTTCCTTCGTTCTGTAGTCCAGAAAGGTTCCCATGCTTCTGTAGCTATTTAACCATCTGGGGACAGATTGGGCGGATCCGCCTAATCCGCCTCGTAAGTTTTACATATCTGTAAATATCTCTGAAACGGTTTATGATAGAGAGATGTGTTTTTTCCACTGTTTTCCTGAGATTCCGCTGAAGACAGATATATACGGTTTGTGTCTGTCCGACACTTCCTTGTTGTTCTATGCCACTGCGTAAAAGACCAATCGAAAAATAGATGTTCGGCAGACTGAAAGCACAGTCAACGAATGGACAAACGTTACTAGGCAGACTAGTTTCTTTTTCAACCAATCAGTGGATGGTATCTATGACGTGTTCTAGCCAATCAAAGGACTCTGGGGTCTTGTGGGGGAGGGACAACAGAGAGAGAGAGATCTGTGTGCGTAGAACAGAGTGCAGGGGTCAGGGAGCACACAGAGCAGAGTGACAGAGGGCCCAAAGTGACTGAATAACTTCATAAATACTATTTATATTGAATGACAGGTTCCCCTCAACTTTCTGGAGGGTCTTTGCTTTGATAAGTGGCATGTCTGAGGAAAATTAGGCAAAAACGCATGGGACCTTTTGTATTAAAAAGGCATTATTTTATTGTTCTTCACATATTTGGTTGAAAAATAATATTTTCACTCAAAAACTCTTCAGTAGTACTGTTTGAGGTGTGATTTTGAGTAAAAAAAGAATTTTTGAAATTCTTTAGTGTATTGTAGATTTTTCACTCCTACTTCCTTTATAAGCACATTACATGAATGCTTATGATAGCCTAGGTTCTCCTGAATCTATAGATACCAAACACAAGGTGTTCCATATACATTAAGTATTGTTTATAAGCCCAAATGTTAAAGAAGTAAAAACGAGCTGAAAATGGCTTAGTCCCAGAGGGTTAAACTCATCAAACCCTCAGAGTTCAGACTGTGTGTGTGACCCCTGATGAATAAATGTATTAACATTACTTTGTCTGTCTCCTATGTCCAGATTTCATGTTCATCGGTCAGTCTGTACTCATAATAACATTTGGTCCCTTATTTTCACAAATCCAAGGTGGCAACCCTATTTAAGTCATAAGTCGTGCGAGTCACACTTGTTCGCGCACGTATTCAGCAACCGAGCGAGTAAAAGACATCCCGCTCTCGCTCTCTCTCTTCCCTGTGCTCGCTCGAAGCAAGGACTTTTGACAGTTTGGGGGCGTAGACCAAGGCTGACCCTGGCCCTCTTATGATTGGTCATTTTCCAGTAAGTTCAGTGTTAGCGGCGGCAAATTGGAAGAAGAAGAAGAAGAAACTATAAACACTGTTTCATTTAGTTAAAATACACGATATTATGTACGATAACATTTAACAACCATTACAAAACGTGACAAGACAACTCATGAAACTGATTATACATTTTTGATTTAATTGAAATTAATCTTACAATGTGATAGTTGGAGCTGCGCTGAATATGTACCACAGTACAGGAGAAGGGGGCGAGCTGACACTTGCAGTCGCTATGGAAACTACCACCCGTCAAAATAAAAAACATAAAGAAGCCTTGCATAAAATGAAAATTAAAAACCAGCAAAATAACATACTGACTAAATAAAATGAATCTGAATGAATAAATTCATTTTAACAAGCTTCAATAAATTCAAAACAACCCACATGCTACACATTTCTGGAAGCTGTCATCAGCAGAAAACTGGAAAAAGCACCCACATGGGGGGCTGGAAATTAATAAAAATTAATCTCGCTGCTGCTTTTTTATTTTCTTCACTTAGTAAAGCAAAGAGCCTCCAGAAAGTTGAGGGGAACCTGTCATTCAATAGAAATTGTATTTATGAAGTTATTCTGTCACTCTGTAGTCACTTTGGCCCCTCTGTCCCCCTTTATTTGTATAGTCTAAAGTCACAAGGTACATTTGCCTCTGAGGGCTTTACAATATGTACAGGGAGTGACACCCTCTGTCCTTGCCCACAAAAACCCTTTTAACAGGGAAAAAAGTGGAAGAAACCTCAGGAAGAGCCACAGAGGAGGGATCCCTCTCCCACGACGGACAAACGTGCAATAGATGTCACGTGTACAGAACAAATCAACAGAGAGAGAGAGAGAGAGAGAGATTTCAGTAAAGGGACATGTGACTGCATCTTCAACCAATACCGTGCCTGACTAGGCATAACCCTGAAAGAGACAGACAGAGACAGACACAGACAGAGAGAGTGACCATGAAGAGCTTTGTAAGTAAGGAGAAGAATTTTAAATTAACAGGTAGCCAGTGCAAGGAAGCCAGAATGGGAGAGATGTGATCTCTGATCTTGGTTCCTGTCAGAACACGTGCAGCAGCATTCTGAATTAGCTGCAAAGTCCAAAGAGACTTATTGGAGCAACCTGATAACAAAGAGTTACAATAGTCCAGCCTAGAAGTAACAAATGCGTGGACTAGTTTTTCTGCATCCGCTTGAGACACGATGCGTCTGATTTTGGCGATGTTACGTAAGTGGACGTGCCTGGAACACCTCACCAAGGAGACGTCCAGGAGGAATCCTCACTAGATGCCCGAGCCACCTCAACTGGTTCCTCTCGATGCGGAGGAGCAGTGACTCTACTCCGAGCTCCCTGCGGATGGCCGAGCTTCTCACCCTATCTCTAAGGGAGAGCCCAGCCACCCTGTAAAGGAAGCTCATTTCGGCCACTTGTATTCGCAATCTCATTCTTTCGGTCACTACCCAAAGTTCATGACTATAGGTGAGAGGGTAGGAACGTAGACCGACTGGTAAATCGAGAGCTTCGCCTTTCGGCTCAGCTCCTTCTTCACCACGACGGACTGGTGCAGAGTCCGCATTACTGCAGAAGCTGCACCAATCCGCCGGTCAATCTCCCGCTCCATCCTTCCCTCACTCGTGAACAAGACCCCGAGATACTTGAACTCCTCTACTGGAGGCAGGATCTCATCCCCGACCCGGAGGCTGCACTCCACCCTTTTCCGGCTGAGAACCATGGCCTCGGATTTGAAGGTGCTGATTCTCATCCCACCCGCTTCACACTTGGCTGCCAACCGTTCCAGAGAGAGCTGAAGGACACACTCCGATGAAGCCCACAGGACCAGATCATCCACAAAAAGCAGCGACCCAATCCTGAGGCCACCAAACCGCAGCCCCTCAACGCCCTGGCTGCGCCTAGAAATTCTGTCCATAAAGGTTATGAACAGAACCGGTGACAAAGGGCAGCCCTGGCGGAGTCCAACTTCCACTGGAAACAAGTCCGACTTACTGCCTGCAATGCGGACCAAGCTCTGGCACCGGGAGTACAGGGACCGGATGGCCCGTATTAGTGGGTCCGGAACCCCATACTCCCAGAGCACCCCCCACAGGACTCCCCGAGGGACACGGTCGAACGCCTTCTCTAAGTCCACAAAGCACATGTAGACTGGTTGGGCGAACTCCCATGCACCCTCCAGGACCACTAAGGGTATAGAGCTGGTCCACAGTTCCACGACTAGGACGAAAACCACACTGCTCCTCCTGAATCCGAGGTTCGACAATCTTGCGGACCCTCCTCTCCAGGACCCCCGAAAAGACCTTCCCGGGGAGGCTGAGGAGTGTGATCCCCCTATAGTTGGAGCACACCCTCCGGTCCCCCTTTCTGAAGAGGGGAACCACCACCCCGGTCTGCCAGTCCAGAGGCACTGCCCCCGATGTCCACGCGATGTTGCAGAGACGTGTCAACCAAGACAGCCCCACAACATCCAGAGCCTTGAGGAACTCCGGGTGGACCTCATCCACCCCCGGGGCCTTGCCACACCCGAGTTTCTGAGGTGTTTGAGTCCAATTACAAGAACTTCAGTTTTGTCTGAATTTAACATCAGAAAATTGTAGGTCATCCAACTTTTTATATCCTTAAGGCATACTTGGAGTTTAGTTAACTGATTGGTTTCATCAGGCTTGATCGATAAATATAATTGGGTGTCATCAGCATAACAATGAAAATTAATGGAGTTATTCCTAATAATGTTCCCTAAAGGAAACATATATAAACTGAATAAAAGTGGTCCTAGTACAGAACCTGACCCCTGTTCTACACACACAGCTCTCTCTCTCTGTTGTCCCTCCCCCACAAGACCCCAGAGTCCTTTGATTGGCTAGAACACGTCATAGATACCCTCCACTAATTGATTAAAAAAGAAAATATCCCTCCTAGTAACGTTTTTCCTACTACTAGTTTTCCTACCTAGACTACTGTGCTTTCATTCTGCCGAACATCTATTTTTCGATTGGTCTTTTACATGGTGGAATAGAACAACAAGGAAGTGTCGGACAGACACAAACCGTATACCTCCTTCTTCAGCGGAATCTCAGGAAATCAGTGCAAAAAAACACATCTCTCTATCATAAACTGTTTCAGAGATATTCACAGATATATAAAACTTACGAGGTGGATTAGGCGGATCCGCCCAATCCGTCACTAGACGGTTAAATAGCTACAGAAGTATGGGAACCTTTCTGGACTACAGAACGAAGCAAACCAAATAAAGTTTTTACATTTTCCGCAAAACAGGCAAATTGTGTCCCGGGAGAGATTTTTTTCCCCCCCGGACAGCTGATGAAGAAAGAGAACAATTCTGGGAAAAACGGGACGGGTGGCAACACTAGACTCAAATATAACGCCATAAAGCAGTTCTTCCTCCGTTTCATGGCGGGTGGCAACAAATGACCACTATGTTACGTGCTCAGAAACGTAGGTGCTGATTGGCCGGAGAGGCGTCCTGTGTATCTGTGCTCATTGCTCTGCCTCAACTACCCGGATGTTTGTCACAGAAAATTGAAATTGAATTGTGAGAACTGAATGTTCAGTTCCAAACTAATAAATTCAATTTTTAAATTACAATTCAGATTCAGTTTTTCAATGCAATGATTCAAATTGAACAATACAAATTCAAATTATGTGATTCAAATTCAGTTTTTTAATCCAATTATTCAAGTTAAGCAATTCAAATTCAAATATAAATGATTCAAATTCAGTTTCTGGTGGCATATTTCAGCCCATAAGCAGTGCCTTACATAACAATGGTACAGGTTCAGATTAGACAGGTAGTGGTGGCAGCTGTAAGATTTGTTTGTAGAGTCAGCTCAAATGATTTGGCACCACACTAGTTCTTATGCATAGGAGGTAAAATGTATTTATATAGCACCTTTATTGAAGAGTAGACAAGGGTAATGTTGACAGTGTAGGAGCCACATCTTTAGTTTTGGACTCCCTGGTGAGGTGAGGAATAGCCAGCAAGCCCTGAACAAAGGACGTTTTCTAATACAGACGGGTGCCTGATATACAATAAGATTCTGCTCTGAAGAAAATGTACACTGGTCTGCAGCAATCAGATGGACCTTTATGATCACTAAAAAGAAAGAAAGCCCAAAAGAAAGCACATGCACTGTAAACAAACTAGACTCAGATCAGAACCTTGGCACACATTGTTACAAATATGTACTCCTACTAAGTGCCAGGTGTGTCTTTTGACTGATTAAACTGACAATAGTAGCTTGATGATGTTGCATGTGGTCCATTTCTTTGCCTGTTACTTTCATGAAGCTTCACTTTGATAATAAGACTCCAACAAGTCACTGAATCATCTGGCACATAACCTTCCCTAAAAGCACAGCATGTCATTTTTAAACTTTGGTTTTTGTACAACTTAAACAACCTTACGTTACTTAACTCTGCAAGAAAAGGACAAATATATTTTCAGAAAATGCTGAACTTTACTTTTTGAAGTTTTAATTTTGCAACCCAACTTTGTAAAGGAATTTATGGTGGGTTTTACAAATGCTCAGTGAAACTAATGAATCATTATCAGGCTAATGTTTTCTGCTAAGACTATGGTCTCAATAAAAACTACTTGCCTTTTGAGATGATCGTGAATATATGTTATAATAGTACAACAAAAACAACAAACAAAACGAAATATGTCTCGAATGTCTTTGAATTACACTACTCACATGAATCTTTGAAGATCTTTTTGAGAAGCTCTTCAGTTTGAGGGTCAAACAAAGAAAATGCCTCATTTGATAGATTTTCAGTGTTTATATGATTAAAGTAGACTGAATGCTAGCAGTCCATAGTGTGTCTGCTGGCAGCCAGCCTTGGCAGCAGTGAATTGTAATCAGTATGACTGTTGCCTCTGTTGGTCTTGGTTTTGGGTCAGTGCTTTGTCAGACCACACACATCAAATCAGGAAGCTTCAGGAGCCCGGAGACTGTTTCATGCATTTCCATACAACAGTCAGGCAAATATGTGTATTTTATTTTGATTGTGAAATTTGGAAACTAGAAATCTGAGCAATCAATTGAGAAGTTCATTCTTGATGCTGCATATCAAATCAAATCAAATCAAATCAAATTTTATTTGTATAGTCCAAATTCACAAAACACATTTATTTTTCTTCTGAGGGCTTTACAATCTGTACAGGGAGTGACACCCTCTGTCCTTAGACCCTCGGTTCGAGTGAGGAAAAACCCTTTTAACAGGGAAAAAAGGTGGAAGAAACCTCAGGAAGAGCCACAGAGGAGGGATCCCTCTCCCAGGACGGACAGACGTGCAATAGATGTCACGTGTACAGAACAAATCAACAGAGACATATTGTACAATTACAATGAATGATAAAATGATTACAGTAGCAGTGGAACCTGTGATAGAGATAGAGAGACACAGATGCACAGCAGCAGTAAATCATTAACTAACTATAAACTGTAATGGAGATATGGTAGCAATAATGACAGTAATAATATATGTAGTGGACGTCATGCAGGACCACAGCAGCAGCCATGATCCATGAGAACCTGCTGGACGAGAGAGCACAGAAACTCCAGGGAGGAAGTTTAGTTAGTAACATGCATTAACATGCATTAATGAGACATGTATGTTTACAGATGGTGGTGGTGATGGGGAGAGAGAGAGAAAGAGAGAGAGACAGAGACAGAGAGAGAGAGAGGGGAGGGAGGAGGAGTCCCCCGGCAGTTTAGTCCTATGGCAGCATAACTAAGGGATGACCTGAGCCAGCCCTAACTATAAGCTCTATCAAAAAGGAAAGTCTTAAGTCTACTCTTTAAAGTGTTGACCGTGTCTGCCTCCCGAACCCAAAATGGTAGTTTGTTCCACAGAAGAGGAGCCTGATAGCTGAAAGCTCTGGCTCCCAATCTACTTTTCAGTGATCAATACTGTAAGATGCTTACTCAAAGGTTCACATAAAACTGAAAATATTCCTCACAGCCCGCTGTATGAAAGAGATGGATGGTACTAACAACACCTTGACAATTTAGCAACTCTTAGGGCCTTGAGACATGGTGGTGCTTACAGGAAAGTGCTCTGTAAATTATGAGATATTGTTTGTAAAAGTGGAATTTTTAGCTTCATGTGACACTAAAGTAAAGGTTAGGAGATCACTGAAATGATTCATCTTTTTGGAACCATTTTTTTTTCTATTTTCATACCAAATTAAATGCTAATGTGGTCTGTAGTTAAATTCATTCTGGTCTTTAAATTCCACTTTTGTGGTAAAACTTCTACATAAATGCATGCTTTTACATGCTCACAGACAAGCATGACAGTCAGAGGACATGAAGCTGATCAGCATTGACCTTTACCTTCATGCTGTCCATTGTGTCTCAGGGGGAATGGCTGCTACTCTGATGTTTAATGACAGATGCACAGCAGCAAAAATAATAATGATAATTATAACTAGACTATTTTTAATGCAAATATGACTAATAAAAAAAAGAAGATAAGAGTTTAGTGGTCACAGGAGGTCTCCCAGTAGTCTAGGCCTAAGTCAGCATAGAGATAACCCTAACCATAATTGCATTATCTGGCATGTACAGTAACCATTCAGCTAAAAGTGCTCCTCTCTCACTCTTCTCCTTCTTCTCCTTCTCTTATGCCTCCTTCCCTTTGCCTCACTTTTTTGGCTGGCTAGTCTATAATGATATCCTGGTGTCGGGGCGTGGAGACTCCTTCTTCATCCGGACCCACTTTGAGTATGAGAAAGAGACTCCTCAGACCCTGGCCTTCAGCCGGGGGGACATCTTCAAAGTGGTGGACACCCTCTATGATGGCAAGCTCGGCAACTGGCTGGCAATCCGTGTTGGCAAGGACAATCAACTGCTGGAGAAGGGCATCATCCCTAACAAGAGCCGGTAGGGACATCGGGTTCCCTCTTTTTGGGCCTACGAAGCCCATGAATGTGTGTTCTCCAGAGGGCTGCAGGCCTTGGTGTGTTTCAGAGAAACTGCTACTCATGTCACCTAACAGCATCTGAAAGCCCCTTTCCAGTGGTGGACCTGGGTGGGGGCTTCGCCCAACCACTCTTGAGACAGACAGGCATCGTGCAGTTATTGCCTGCATTGTTCATTAAGTTGAGATTGCAAAGACCCAAAAATAGAGATGAGGGTGGCAGTGTGACGGACTTCTTCTACTTACGACTGTGGACATTTACAAGAAGTAGAAACACTTAAAGTCCGTGTAAAGTAGAGATTTCTTTCGAAATACATAAAATATATTGCAAAATAGTTGCTGAAAACATGTGAAAAGACTTTGAACAATATAATACTAAAATGTGGAGTTAGAGGTTCAAACAGTTTTTCACCAGTTTTCAGTCCAGGATTTTGTGGGCGGTCCTTAAAGGGTGGCTCGATGACACACTGAAGCCACACTGAGCATACCCCTGCACTCCTAGCAGAGAGATGGAGATGAATTCTTCTCACTCAGAGTGTTTCAAAGTTAGTCATGTCATTTTCTGAACTCATCTGACACGTTTCAGTGGCTTCAAAATGGCTGCTTGACTGCTCCCATGAGTGGGCGTGACTTCAGCACATTCAGAGGACATGCCCCCACACTCCTGGAGCTGAGAATTCATTTTTTACCTGATTTTTGACACCTAATTTCATAAACTTGTCGATATTTTTAATCATTCAAGTTTTTCTGGATGATACACTTGGTGATGACACTTTCTTCTTTGGTCTGACAAACTCAGAACACATTTATTCTTACTTTAGGCAGACTTTAAGAGGCAGCAGTTGTACAAATGAGTTCATTAGAAGCACACTGAGGATAGAGACAGGACTTGTTCCTCCTCACTAGATGTGGAAGTCTACAAAGGATTAACCAACAAGTTGATATACACCAGTTCTAACACAGACTAAAGGATGGAGTTAAACACTCTGCAGTGATAGTGTTCAACTTTTCACACAGCACACACAAATAATGGGAATAAGTTGTCATGACCTAGAAAAGTTTCATGCGTTTAAAATATACATAAACGAGATAATTTAAGGTGAGCACTACCACATGGGTACAACAGGTGTGACTGGCTACATTTGTTCAGATTTGTTATTCAGATTGTGTGATCAGATAAGCAGGTGAGGGTTACAATGTGTTTCTTTCTAAATTTTCTGACAGTGCAGTAAATGGACTTGAGTGACTAAGATCTCTGTCAAACCTGATGAGCTGTCACATAGTGGATCAGATGTCTGTTCAGCCAACCATTCTTCCACTTACCCTTTCAATTCCTCTCTCATCTTTTCCTCCATCACCACTCTCTCATCTTTAATGCAGCTTCTTTTTAGAGGTCTTATCTTCTTCTTCTTCTTTTCTCTGTTGCTGTCCTCGCTGTCATCTGACTGCTCTTCCTCCACCACATTATACATGCACTTTGGGTCCAGTGTTCCTCTTGTCTTCTGAATCTCTTTTATTAACAACTCTCCTCAGTGGCACAAAATTAGGAATAAAGATGCACAACCCTTTTGCACTCCAGTTACATACATTAATTGGCCCAAGAGGGTTACTGTAATTACAGGTCCAGAGCCCAGAGGCTAGTAAATCATTCATGTGAGACATTGTGTCCCATTTGTGACTGAGACCCAATAACTCTTGAGCTTTGAGTATAGTATTCATTCACTCTGGGACAAATTTGGGTGTACTTTAAAATGCCTTCATGAAGAATCTGTAGCTAAGTAAGAAAGGAGCATGTTCCTCCCAGTGACGTGATGTGCAAATATGGTAAATAACCACTGACCATGGACCACTGACTACACACTGCACACCTGATGACCTCACAGACTATAATGACAGAGCAAAAATCTGTGTTCAGCTGTGACTTTTCAACATGTGTTTGGATACACTAAGAAGTAGGAATCTGTGATAGATCTATTAAAATTATATCTGTCTAGTTTAAAGAGAAATATGAATATACTGTAGAATCAGACTAGCACATTCAGGACAGTTCAGATCTGTGAAAAAACCTCATTAGCTTCTGTTTCATGTCCAGTTTGATGCACAGACGTGTTTTTGGACATGAACATGTATGTGAATAATGTGAATAATAGGTGTATCTGTCCTGTCAGAGCGGAGCAGATGGCCAGTGTCCAGAGCTCCCATAAAGCTGTTCCAGGTGATCGAGCTGACTTCTGGCGGTTGCGAGCCCAACGTTCTTTGAAGAGGAAGGACCTGAGGAAGAGCAGAGAAAACCTGAGCAGTCAGACTCTGGCCACCCGCTTTCCAGCATATGAACGAGTGGTGCTCCGAGAAGGTGAGTGCTTTAGTTGTACAGCATGTTTGTTAGATGATCTGAAGACACGCTCATTGTTCTTATTACGATAAGATGTTCATTTGGATTGATCAGTGAGTCTGTCTATTATCCAGCCTCCGATATTTGATCCCTTCTTTAACTCAGGATCTGTTGAGGTCTGAAAATAATTACTATCTAGATCACAGTGGTAGATGGTATATTGTAATATAATTGTTCATTGGCTCAACTCCTACCATTAGGGATGTAACGATACACTCAACTCACGACTCGATACGGTTCACGATTTTTTGTTCATGATACGATTTTCTCACGATTTTTTTTTTAATCAAAATGAGCTACAGGCAAATTATGACCAAATAAAATTATCGTTTTATTTGTAGGAAAAAAATCTTAGGTGCTTTCTTTACAGAAACTCTCAAACAGTTTGTGTTCTCTTATAAAAAGTGCAACTTACATGGTCATCTTAAACAACAAAATACATGAAAAATATCTTTAGAAACAATCTCACAAGTAAACTGGTGTAAACTGGTGTAATTCAGTATCTTAAATAACAAAAGAATATAAAATCTAAATCTCTCATTTCTTGCGCTCTTGCGTTGTTGTGGGGGAGAGGAGATGCAAAGCCTCTCGTCAGGGTGGTTTGCCCCCTCGGCAATTTTCGCTCACGAGGTGGTGTAACGTTACTTTGCTTCTCACTGTGGTGGTGGCTAATATGCTGCTGCATGTTGCCCGTGTTGCCGCTATATGTTAGCAGTCTCCTGCAATATTTACATGCTGTTTTGGTTTTGTCTGTCCATTTCTCACCGGTTGTTGTGTATATAGGGAATCCAAAATACCGCCACACAGGTGATTTAAAACTGCTCGGTGCATCCTCTATTTCAAAGCTATTTTCTACCATCGCCATGTCTTCCCTCATTCTTTTTTCCGTACCTACGTAGTGACGTAAGTCACATGACTTGACGTCTGACGTTGAACAAATGAATCGGCAACCAGTGACTTTTTTTAAGATAACGTAACCTATTTCTAAAAAAAAAAGAAAAAGAACATATCCTACTTCTCTCGCATTCGCAAAGAATCGCGGTTCTTTTTTTCTGTCAACCGGTGTGAATCGTCACGCATTTGTACCGATTTTTAATCGTATCACGATGCATCGTCACATCCCTACCTACCATTGTGGTGGGACATGTAAACTAGCTAAGAGCATCATGTACTATAGTTTTCTCCTGTCTGGTGTGATTACTGACTAGATTTTTGAGTGTGCTTGTAAAAGAGACTCAGCCTGATCCACATTGCCACAGTGTTGGACATTGTCACAACCAGAATCTCATGCTTTTAGACTGAAAATTAGATTTGCCATGTTTAACAAACCCATATTGAAATATTTACTTGTTTCATTTATCTGTTTTCTTTATTGTTTCTTCTTCTGTATAAAAGTATTTATTCATTTACTTTTTAATATCTTTTTACTTGATTTATGAATTTTGTAACGTGTCATCTCTGTGTCATCTCACACAGGTTACTCTGGATATGTTATGCCACTTTGCTTTTTCAAGTCAGACATAACATTCTCATATATGAATGTGTGTGTGTTGGGGTCCACAGGTGTCCAGATTTGGCTAACATTATATGAATGATGTATAAACTGTGATCAGCAGTGTAACCACAGTGTATCATTGCAGCTGGTTTCCGGCGTCCTGTGGTATTGTTCGGCTCCATCGCTGATGCTGCTAATGAGAAACTGGCCTCTGAGATACCCGACCTGTTTGTTATTGCCAGTGAGTCTCTTCCAGCCTCTTTCTGTTCATGCATTTGTTTTGTGAAATTCTTTTTGTTCCTACCTAAATAGATGTTCTGGTATTGCTTCTAAATGTCCTTTCTGTTTGGTGTCGTTATGTTAGAAACCGAGCCGAAAGACGCCGGTTCTGAGAAGTCCTCAGGAGTGGTCCGATTGAACACCATCCGACAAATCATTGAGCAGGTAACCAGACACACACACACACCCCTACAAAATGTCAATTTATGTCATGTTCAATATTTTATTTTGAGGGAAACAACAGTTCGAGTTTATAAATCTATTGGTGATTGAATGGTTGTGTTGGAGGTGCTGCAGCTGTTAATCCCCTGCTGAGTGGATTTTCTGATAAGAAGTCAAATATCTAGTTGCAGAGGGAGGTGTTGAGTATGCATGCAGGGAAAGCTTCTGTTTTAGTTCTGTGAAATGATTGTATCAAAGGCTGAGCTGTGTATAAGCAGAATCCTGTTCCTCTCCCTGTGGGGCAGGGTAGTGTGGAGGGCAAATGATATGGCATCAGGTTATAGCAATATCCACACAGGAATGGGTCCAACAAGATGGGAAGGGTGGTTTTGATGTGACTCATAACTAACCACTAGAAGCACTTCATGATAACAAAGGTCAGTGCGGTAGTCACTGAGGCGGGATCAAATCAAATCAAATCAAATCAGATTTGATTTGTATAGCCCAAAGTCAAAGTACATTTGCCTCTGAGGGCTTTACAATCTGTACAGGGAGTGACACCCTCTGTCCTTAGACCCTCTGTTCGAGTGAGGAAAAACTTGCCCACAAAAAACCCTTTTAACAGGGAAAAAGGTGGAAGAAACCTCAGGAAGAGCCACAGAGGAGGGATCCCTCTCCCAGGACGGACAGACGTGCAATAGATGTCACGTGTACAGAACAAATCAACACAAACATATTGTACTTGATATCTAGGGAACCCTGATCATGGTGGCTGTCTTGAGGCCTGAGGGGTATTCAAAGCTTCAAAGTGGGTAGAGAACAGGAGGCACTGACATCAGCTTGTGATGTGATTTTATGCTCAGTCATGGCCTGTGTATCCTACCACATGTCCCAAAAAGAACTATGGATTGTTGTGCTTTGGTCCATTTTCATTTCCGTTGGTTTGGGAGAGCTCGGCTCTTGCTGCTTCATCTCTGATTTTAAAGGAACATCTCTTTTTAAACAGCATATCGTGTGTGCATACAAAAAACTACAACTCCTATGTAAATGTACATTTTAGCTTTAATCTTTGCTGTTAACTCACCTATTTGGTCATGTTGGTGCCATTTAACCTGCTGTGGTCTTGGTATAAATGACAATCCCTGTTGAGACAAATTAAATGAACAACACAAACTACTGTTGAGTAGTTATGTTTCACAGCTGGATTTTGTCACTGGTGTATTTTAAATATGAATGTAATTTTGAATTAAGTGTTCCTGTGCCTTTCAGGACCCAGAAATTCTAGTTCCTCTTTAGTTTTTTTATTCAAAGTAAGCCGTACAATATTCAAGTCAATTCACTTATTTTTTATCGATATAGCGCCATATCATAACAAGTTATCTCATGACACTTTCCATACAGAGCAGGTCTAGACCGTACTCTTTATAATATTATTTACAGAGACCAACAGTTCCACCATGAGCAAGCACTTGGTGACAGTGGCAGAAACTTTGAGCAGACCCAAGCTCATTGGTGGACGGTCATCCACCACGACTGGTTGAGTTAAAGAGACAGAGCGGGCCATTAACATTGTTCATCATTACACAGGACAAACACGCCCTGCTGGATGTGACACCCAAAGCAGTGGACACCCTGAACTACACCCAGTGGTACCCAATTGTCATCTTCTTCAACCCAGACAGCAAGCATGGCATCAAGGCCATGAGACAGAGGATTGTCCCCAACTCCAACCGTAGCGCCCGCAAACTCTACGAACAGGCCGTCAAACTGAGGAAGACCTGCTCTCACTTATTCACTGGTACAGTTAACACACACAGTGTGTATTTGCTGTTTTTTGAGTGTGTATACTGAGATTGGATGGTTTTCTCATCCAGCCACCATTGATCTGAACTCAGCCAACGATGCCTGGTATGGCAGCGTCAAAGACTCCATCAGAGAGCAGCAGATGCAGGCTGTCTGGGTTTCTGATGGCAAGGTACACACACACACACACACACACACACACACCGGCCATTATTTAACCAGAGGTAACCAGATTTTACATCCCCCACATGTAGAGTATCTTTCAAATTATACTGATGGGTGCTTCTGTTATTTTGTCCATCCCATTTATCTCAGTGAGCATAGACTAAATAACAGAAGAACAACTCTGTATAACATACAGCATATAACAGTTTAACAGCACCAATGTGATTGGTTTTGTTGGTTTTGTGACACTAAAATGATCATCCAGTTGAATCAAACCTCTAAAATATTTTCAGCACAAAGTTTCATGAAGGAGGATTTATTGTTGTCTTAGACTGCATTAGTTTAACTAGGTGGAGTTCTAAACTGCTCCCTGTATAGCCTAGTTTGTTATTATTCAGTCTCATTAGTCTGTAGTAGAATAACTGCTCCTCTATGTTCCTGTCATTTTCGTAGCAGCCACTTATGTGTGTGCTCTGAGCATGCTCACTGTGTGTCTTCCTACTTCCTGCCAGTAGTGCTCTACAGCTCGGCTCTGTTTGTCTTTCTTCTCTTTTGTTCTTGTGCTATCCGTCTGTCCATCCTTCCTGCCTGTACACCCAAGATCCACCATGTGTCTCTTCTAGCTGGAGGGAGTAGAGAGTGATCTGGACTGCCAGGATGTGGAGCGTTTGTCCTTCCTCTCCGCTGACTACCTCAGTATGGACAGCCGGCTGACCTCAGACCTGGATGACACAGCAGATGAGGCTGGGATCTACACCGACAATGAGCCAGATGTGGAGATGATGCACATCTCTGCCATCAGCCGCTCATCTGAACCCGTCACAGCTGAGGAGGTCAGAGTCAAACACACACACACACACACACCCACACACTCATACACACACACACACACACACACACACACACACACACACACACACACACACACACACACACACACACACACACACAAGCTTCCATACAGTTAGTGTGCATTAAAATAATTTCATCTTTTGAACTATTTGTGTACATGAGTGACCTCTATGATGTTCACTGTACTGCTGTGCACCAGCAGCAACCTCTGTCCTCAAAAGTATCTTTTATCTAAGACTAGATCTGTGAATTATGAGTAAACTTTTAAATACATTTATATTATATATTTATGGTATAAATTTGAAGCATATTGAATTATTGCTAGTTGTATCGTTTCAGATCAATTCTTTAACATACAGGAGGTCAGTGTGCAAATACACGATAAGTGGACTGATAGGATCCATTTGGTTTGAGTGATTTTGTTATTGGCCCTCTGTCTGAGTCCTTAACTACATCAGGCATTTGGGATTCAAGAAGTCATACAGTTTTTGGTAATTGCACTCTGGGGCTGAGCTCCAACTGTCTCATTCATTGTTCCTGTTTAAATTTCTCTTTAATTACAATTCATTCTAAAAATGTCTATATCTTTTTAATACATTGATCATTATTTTCATTTTTACCTGCCTTCTGTCTCAAGCACTTCATTTGTTTGATAATATGTATTTGAGGAGGGAGATACCAGACACACCCTCTCACAAACACACAGCCTGATACACATGCCAGGGTGGTGCTGCCATCTGTAGTGCAGATAGGTGATTACAGCTCCAAGCCTGCCATGACAGGAACCTACATTTAGCAGTAGTTTGTGCTGAGTGTAAATATAATGATCAGCAAACATTTAAATCTGAACATTTTGTCATCTGACTTAAACCTGACACACAGTCTAATAACACAAGGGTCAGTTTTAAGTATTTCATTTTGGATAATCAACATAACAAATTGGAAACTTGGAAATAACCTACAACTTATGCCTATACCACACTGAATACATCTGATCATCAACTGAGTGTGACACACCAACTCCTGTCATGGTTGTGTGTGTGTGTGTGTGTGTGTGTGTGTGTGTGTGTGTGTGTGTGTGTGTGTGTGTGTGTAGATCTTGCGCAGGTACAGTCCAGACATCAGGAGTCGCATGAGGAAAATCAGCAGCCGGGAAGTCCTGAACAGGTGCAGCCCTCCACCTGTCTTCTTACCAGAAAACAAGGTGAGGGATATCTACACACCTACCTGACCCTAAGCAGCTGCTTAGTTCACTTAAGATTGTAATTAATTGACTTTCTCATGTCATGTTGTATGTCACCTAAAATAAGCCAGATAAAGATGTGAAGATAGCTTATGGTGGATATTACAGATTAATATACTTTCATGGTCCTAGAAGAACCATTTTCTCATGCCTCCATCATGATCGCTTCTACTTCCTCATTCATACTGAAAGTCATTCAGTGTGTATACTGTGCATTCTTCGTAGGGACTAACCAACTCTGCAGTTGTCGTAGAGAGCTCTTTTACAGTCCACAAGACACCAGAAATAAAAGAGAATGAATATTATCTCACACTAATCATGTGTACACAAGCATGACCCCAAATGAATTTGACATTACTGTTGGAATGTAAAATGTTTACATTGTCATGTATGTTCCTCAGGAAGTCAAGGGAAATCAGAAAAACAATAATGGTCCGGGATAGAAATAATACTGTAGAAAAATAAAGTATTACAAACATTGTGTTGGACTGTAGCACTGGACACTGTATTATTGGAGTTTCTGCTTAGTGTTGAACAACTGGACACCATCACTGTTTGCTGATTATGTCAGCTGTTATGCCTAGTCTGGCACAGTATTGGTTGAAGATGTATTCACATCTCCCTTTACTGAAAACTCTCTCTCTCCTGTCCCTCTCTCTCTCTCTCTCTCTCTCTCCCTCATCACCATCACCACCACCATCTATAAACATACATGTCTCATTAATACATGTTAATGTATGTTACTAACTAAACTTCTTCCCTGGAGTTTCTGTGCTCTCTCGTCCAGCAGGTTCTCATGGATCGTGGCTACTGCTGTGGTCCTGCATGACGTCCACTACATATATTATTACTGTCGTTATTGCTACCATATCTCCATTACAGTTTATAGTTAGTTAATGATTTGCTGCTGCTGTGCATCTGTGTGTCTCTATCTCTCTCTATCTCTCTCTATCTATCTGTCTACCCCCCCATCTTTAATTCAACCGGTCATGGTGGATGACTGTCTACCAATGAGCCTTGTTTGGGTCTGCCCGAGGTTTCTGCCTGTTAAAAGAAGGTTTTTCCTCGCCACCGTCACCAAGTGCTTGCTCATGGTGGAATTGTTGGGTCTCTGTAGATAGTGTTGTGGAGAGTACGGTCTAGACCTGCTCTGCGTGAAAAGTGTCATGAGATAACTTTTGTTATGATATGGCGCTATATAAATAAAATTGAATTGAATTGAATTGATCATAGCAGCTGTTGAAAGTCGTGTGTTACATGGTTTGTTTATCAGAAAAGTCCGGTTGGTGGGAGCCATGAGCACTACACACTGTAAGAACTGTATCTGTTCTGGGTCTAACGCTTCTCCTTGTTGGTCAGGTGAAACTATCTCTGAGGGATGACCCGGTCCTCATGTCAGGCTCCACCAGTCCACACCATCAGCACAGTCAACACCACCCTCCACCTCCCAGCTCCAGCCGAAGTTATGATTCTCCCTCTAGCAGCAGCCCCGCCAGTAGCAACAATGATCCTCCACCACCCATCTCTCGTTCAGCTGTGTCCTCCAGCCCGCTGCCCCCACCTCCGGCTCACCAACTGAACTACTGCGGCAAACTGTGGCCCCTTGGAGCGCCCCAACCCCCCCCTGTGGCCAAGGCCAGCAACTTCAGGAGCACAGCTGAGGCTACAGTTCATTCACCTGTGGCTCTGCCAAGTGTGACCATGGCGGTCTGTAGGCAGCAGAAGGAGACGGCAGAGGACAGCCCTGTGGATGATCCATCCATGAAGTCCTTCTTGGGGAAGATCAAGGCCTTTGAGAAAATGGATCACTTCGCCCGAGCCCAAAGGATGCTGGACGTGCAGGAGGCACAGAATGCCAGGGTAGGCATCCTTCCACCTCCAAACTGCAGTTTCATGATGTGTTTTACACACAGTGTTACAGATACTCTGTAGGTGGACTACCCAACTCAACTCAATCCAGTTAAATTTATTTGTCACATATAATCATAAGAGTTTTTAATACAATTCATTTTATTTATATAGCGTCAAATCAGAACAGAAGTTAGACCCAACAATTGCAGTGAAACGTATTTCTGTGAGCTCCTACTATACATTCTTAATTTAACTAAATAATAATACTAATAATAGTTCATGAGTAATAATAACAGTATAATAACAATAGCAATAAGGAATAAATAGTCTCAGGCAGTGTGCTCATTTAGGATCCTAGTGGTGTGAGGGTAGAAGCTCTTCCTGAGCCTCTGAGTGCTGGTCTGGTGTATCCAGAACCTTCTCCTGATCAAAACAGCCTTATTTTTGCAGCATCAGGTACATCAGCACTTGACAAGGAGGAGGGGGTGGGCTTGTAATAGACATAACCACATGTTTCTTGCTGTTCTGGAATTGTAGTTCTACTTTTTTCCTGTAGTCTCTTTCTGCCTCTCTATTGCTCTTCTTACACTCTAGACTGCTCCTTTATAAATGTCCCTGTTGCCACATTGCAGACCTAGTTTTTAAGCTGCAGTGTGTGAGTTTATGGCATCGAGGATGGTTCTGATCATCCATGGTTTCTGGTTGTGGAACAACAATGTAAACTGTTTGTTTCTGTTGTACAAATTAATTCAGACTCAATGAATCCATCGATGTCCTCAATAACATCAATGGTTGTGTCCTGGAGCATGCTCAAGACATTCATGGAGTGCAAACTGCAGGGCATCCTCTAGTTGGTCTGTCCATTTCCTGAGCCCTCACATCACTGAGGACATGCAGTTTGTGTACATACTTAGATCTCAGCACGTTTGTGTGGTTGCTCTTTTTGAATGCTGGCAGAGATTCTGCTCTGTAGCTGTTTTTGAAATTATGTGTAGCAGTGATACAGAGTGTTTGTTTCTCTTGTGGCAGAGTCAAGTGTTGATGGATGGAACACTGAGTGCAGCATCAGGATTACTGGTCTGTGAGCAGCCCAACTCTACATCATCGCTCCCATCATCACTCCCTCAGTAGAAAGTGCAGTCTACATTTGATTGTCACCAACTTCTTTTGGCCAATCACAATATTTGTTTCATAGTGGCTGGCACAGTTACAATGGCTTGATGAAAAGGGCTCATCAAATGGAGAGCATAGTGCAGACTAATTAAGTGGGAAGAGAATAATGTTTCCCATGATGTGGAGAGAGAAAATACGTAAATATATGACGGGATGACTTCTGGCATACATTGTTATGTAATTAAAAATGTGAATTAAAGATTTAATGAAAAGAGTATTCAACCACAGAGACACCTGGAAATACACTTATGTATAAAACACAGTTATTCTTTAAAGGTGCAGTGTGTAGGATTTAGTGCCACCTAGCAGTGAAGTTGCAGATTGTAACCAAATGAATACTCTCCCATGTCTCATTCTCTCTTTCCAAGTATGCAGGAAGAAAAAAAAGCAAAAGGTCATATCTACCGTAATTTTCAGACTATAAGCCGATATATATAAGTCAAAGAAGGAAATAGAGCTACTGCACGTACATCATCCCATGTTCATCCCGTGTTGATGCCGTGTTGATGGCATGTTGGAGCGTGTCTTGAATTAAAACTAAAAAAAAATCGTCTTTCTGTGTAAATATCTCATGTTACAACATACCTGCAGCTTATATTCAAGTGCGGCCTATATATATGTACAAAATTTATTTTCTTTTAAAAGCAACATCTCAAGACATCAGCCAGGAAGTTAAAGCTTGGGCGCAAATGGGTCTTCCAAATGGACAATGACCCGAAGCATACTGCCAAACTGGTTACAAAGTGGCTTAAGGATAACAAAGTGCAGTGGCCATCACAAAGCCCTGATCTCAATCCTATTGAAAATGTATGGGCAGAGCTGAAAAGGCATGTGAGAGCAAGGCGGCCTACAAACTTTGCTTAGTTACACCAGTTCTGTCAGGAGGATTGGGCCAAAATTCCTACCAACTATTGTGAGAAGCTTGTGGAAGGATATCCAAAACGTTTGACCCAAGTCATACAGTTTAAAGGCAATGGTCCAAATACTAATGAAATGTATGTAAACTTCTGACTTTGAAGAAAGTAATAAAAAATTGTCTTAAAAAAATCCTTCTCATTGTTCTGGCATTTAGCAAATAGAAATAATTTTGGTAATCCTAACGGACCTAAAACAGGAAAAGTGATTGTCTGATTTCATGTCAGACAGTGAGAAAAAAAAAAGCATATGTGTCTTTTTATACAGTGTATGTAAACGTCTGGTTTCAACTGTACATCCATAAAAAATTTTGTTAAAACAAGAACACTTTAGTAGATAACATTTATTTACTTATTATGACATGTCGGCACCAATACCCTGTGGTAATGTAAAACATCTGCTTGTGTTGTGTTTGTAGAGTGTTGCACACTCTCATGTTGAAGACATTACTGATGGGAACAACAATTGTAAAATAACTGGCACTGTGAATGATGCAAAGTGTATGTAAAACATGTTTCCATCTCCAGTTTGTAATGCATCAACTGGCTGAATAACATCTGCTGTGGTTCAGGTGATAAAGGGTCCCAGTTCCCCAAGTCCAGCTCAAGGGTCACTGAATTGTAATGAATTGAATTGAATTGAATTGAATTGAATTGAATTGAATTGAATTGAACTGAAGTCTGTTCTGTTGTGTTTCCAGTTGGAAATTTCTCAGAGGCACCCAGACATCTATGCTGTTCCTGTGAAGACAGCCAAGCTGGATCACAGTCGCCCACAGCCTATCGGGTAGGCTCACTACTGCCATACGACTGTTTCCAAGCTCTGCTGTGAGTGTGTTTGTCAATGTGTTCAAGTTCAGTTCAAAACAAGAAGGAAAAGCTCGGGGTTAGGCTGAAGGTGACACTGCCTCCAATGCAACATCCAGCGTACAGTAACACCACAATAATTAAATAGAAGTTACTCAGTGACATCTATCTATCACCATTTGGAAAAGTCAGAGGATCACCAAAGTCATCAGAATATATCCTCTTGGGACCTTGAATATCTGAAGCAAATTTCACACAAACCATCCAACAGTTGTCAAGATATTTCACCTAAACCAAACGTCAAATTTCATGTCAATCCATTAGAAGTTGAATGCCTGTGCCTATAAACTATTTCATTGCAATCTATCCAAAATTTGTCAAGCTATTTCTGTCTGGACCAAAGTTGTGGACTGACTTTACCAAATTGTCAATCAGCAAATACAAAGTGTTGCCAAGGCTAGTGAAGCTCAAATTAGACTGGAAGTGAGGCAGGACTGAGGGCCACTCATATTTTCTGTGTCCTTCCAGCTCCAGCTCCGGTCCTGAATCCCTGACTCTTTTATCCTCCAAGGAGGGAAGTCCTTTCTACACCAGTGAAGAGGAAGCAGTGGCAGGATACTACACCGCAGACTCCTACCAGTACCAAGACACTGAACTGTAGGACCAGCACACAGCAACTGTGCCCGTCCTCAGCTTCCTGGACATACATGTTCACATGCACTGCATATGCAGTCTATTTACACACTTACCATTCCATCATGTCCTGCACAACAAGTAAGCTGTTGACTTTGAACTGACTTGCTTCTTTATTGAGGGGAAAAACTGCCTTTTTTGCTTCAAGGAAGTTAAAGCAATCTGTACTATCCATCTGGATAGGAATACACTGTCTTCACTTGACTTTTTTATGTTGTTTTTCTTTTCTTTTTTTTTTTCTTACATACCACTTTTAATGGTTAAAACTGAGTAACTAGGAACCACTTCTTTTCTTGCCTATGCAACTCTTCAGTTTGTGCACAGCAACTGAAATCTATTGCCACGAGTTTTGCCCTCACAAAAACCTCAACAAACCCCACAGTGCGCTTTATCATATCTATCCCCTGCTTTTTTTAAGCTCCTATTATTACCAGGTATGATCAACAAAAGTTACGTATATATTATTACATACAGCTTATATATCTAAAGTAAAGTGTTTATACTCTGTCTTTGCATTCCTTCGTATATGACAATGCCTGTGTATACATACAGTATATATATATATATATATATATATATATATATATATATTCTATCTAGTAACTCTGGAATTTGTTACAATTTTTTGAAGTGCCTTTTACTTTCTTAGTCCCGTGAGGTTTGGGTTGTCGTTCCTCTGCCCCTCAGCCATCCAGCCGTAAACCTCTGCTGCTGTCAAGCTTAAAGAGAAACCAGGGAATCAGTGACACCAATACCTTAATACTGTCCCAACACACTGTACTGTCTGTTGTCACTACAAAAAAAAATACAGTACACACCCTGCACCTGCAGTCCTGTCTACCATGTGTAAGAAAAACAAACACCGTCTGATATGATAGACGAATATGAGTCTAACACCACTTTGAAATTTTAAATTGAGATATTTAGACTTGTTGCAAGCTGTAAAGGCCCAGTCACTCCAGCAAAAAACAGCCAAATTTTGTGGCAAAATCAATTAACTTCAATGGAATTGGCACAATCAGGGAAGCTCGTAGGGCTGAAGTAAATATGCACAAATCCTTCTGGTCAAGTTCAGTTTTGGTGTACTTTAACATTAAGGAACAAAGCGCCAGAGAGTTAAAAAAAGGAAGCTATCTAGCTATTTTGCACTTTTATATAACCTCCTCTGTCAGAGTATAAACTGCTCCACAAAAGCGGCATGTATTTTAGACAGTTATGAGACAAAGTCAACAAATATGTCACAATAAACTTTCTAAACCTATCGTCCTGTTAGTGACCATGCTCAAGAGCTTGCTAAACTCAGTTAGCTAGTTAGCAAGCTAGCTTAGAAGACCTATTAGGACTTGTGATGTTAGAACAGTTGGAGGCTTTCAATGAAAGAAAAGTTCTGGTTTTATACATCTTTGAACTTCCACAGTGGAAAGTTTTTGCCATACTTTCTAAAGGTTAACTGCTATTAACATTAGTATTAGTAGTGACTAATATCTTTGAATACAGCAATATTACTGAAAACAGTCCAATCACTGAGCTTAAATAGGCCACAAACTCAAGTGAGACATCAGACGATAAAGTAAGTTAGTAAAATTACCCAAGCTGTCTCAAATTGGCACCAAGACTGATTCAGCACTTTTTTCTTAATATGTCTACCTTAGCTCGCTAGCTACAGTAGTTTGCCAACTAGTTCTGTAAGTAATCACCGTCACCAAGCTTCCAGCACAACTGTTATTAGGAGGTCCATTGAATTTTGCTGTGCCACTTTCTGGTGTGACTGGGCATTAAGATTTCTTTTTCTTACTTTTGCCATTTTTGGTGCTCAGCATTCATTGCTGTGCTGTTTTTGCACTGTACATCCCAGTCACAAATGATTGGACAGTCTTAATTGTATGGCCAGTAGAGTGATGTTGATTTCTGCAAGCGGCACCCTCTTCTGTCTGTTTAGTCATGGTGGCTATCACTGCCTATGCTAAAGCCCTACAAATAATGAAGTTGGTAATTATAACTATAACTATATTTTTCTTATTGTCAACAAATCCAATGTGCAGATATGAACCAACAATGAATGAATCCTACTAACAAGTATTATCTGTGTACCATTACAAACCATACAAACCTACCAGACACAGAGAACAGCAAAAGCAGAAACTTTAAGCAGGCTGAATATTTTTTGTGTTCTATCAGTCATCCACAGTGTGGAGCAAAACAGAGTTATACACCCAGAAGCAAACCTGTGATAGATGAGTCGACTTCAGAAAGCACATTTGCTAACCTACAGAGACAGTCCCAGTTTTGAGTGGGAGTGTGTGTCCTGCCAACATCTGTCTGTGGTGGAGGCACTCTGCTGTCTTTGTTCTGGGTTCCATCATGGGTGTGGATGAATGGTGTCCCACATGTTTTAAATAAGCTTGATTGTATATCTCAGTTCACTCTTTACCTCCACACGAGTTACAAAGTGCTTGCTCTCAGAATCCAAGTGAGAATGAGTGATACTGTTGTGTGTCATAGCAGAGAGTTATATTACAAATGAGATGGAGCGTATGAGAAGACTGTGTCTGCTGAGTTTTTCCATGTTTTCACCTTGAAACACCAAATAAAACAAAAGTCTTAACCACATGTGTAGTGTACATACTGTCATCATTTTCACAAACAACTACCTGCTGATTAAATGAAGACAGAACTGAGGCCTCTTATTAACCTCACATGAACTTTAGAATGCATTTTCATACAGGATAAGGGCTGTGGATTCTGACCCCATCTCTGACATTAAATCAGTCTACAAAGGCACTGATGTATCAAATCAGATTTTATTTGTATAGCCTCAGAGGGCTTTACAATCTGTACAGGGAGTGACACCCTCTATCCCTCTCCCAGGACAGACAGACGTGCAATAGATGTCACGTATACAGAACAAATCAACACAAACATATTGTACAATTACAATGAATGATAAAATGACAATGAATGACAATGAATGATAAAATGATTACAGTAGCAGTGGAAGCTGTGATAGAGATAGAGAGACACAGATGTGGTAGCAATAATGACAGTAATAATATATGTAGAGAAGGGGAGAGAGAGAGAGAGGAGGGAGGGGGAGTCCCCAGCAGTCTAGTCCTATGGCAGCATAACTAAGGGATGACCTGAGCCAGCCCTAACTATAAGCACTATCAAAAAGGAAAGTCCTAAGTCTACTCTTAAAAGTGTTGACCGTGTCTGCCTCCCGAACCCAAAATGGTAGTTTGTTCCACAGAAGAGGAGCCTGATAGCTGAAAGCTCTGGCTCCCAATCTACTTTTAGAAACTATAGGAACCACAAGGAACCCAGCATTCTGAGAGCACAGTGTTCTAGAGGGGTAGTAAGGTACTATGAGCTCTTTTAGATATGATGGTGCCTGACCATGAAGAGCTTTGTAAGTAAGGAGAAGGATTTTAAATTCTATTCTAGATTCAACAGGTAGCCAATGCAAGGAAGCCAAAATGGGACAGATGTGATCTCTGATCTTGGTTCCTGTCAGAACACGTGCAGTAGCATTCTGAATTAGCTGCAAAGTCAAACAAATGCAACAAACAACAAATGCATGGACTAGTTTTCCTGCATCCGCTTGAGATACAATGCGTCTAAATTTTGGCGATGTTACGTAAGTGGAAGAATGCAGTCCTCGAAATTGTTTTATGTGGACATTAAAGGACAAATCCTGATCAAAAACAACTCCAAGATTCTTTACGGTGGAGCTGGAGGCCAGGGTGATCCCGTCTAAAGTAACTAAGTCTCTAGAAAGAGAGTTTCTGAGGTGTTTGGGTCCAATTACAAGAACTTCAGTTCAGAAAAGTGTAGGTCATCCAACTTTTTATATCCTTAAGGCATGCTTGGAGTTAAGTAAACTGATTGGTTTCATCAGGCTTGATCGATAAATATAATTGGGTGTCGTTGGCATAACAATGAAAATTAAAGCTGCAAGCAGCGATGTACGGGCCCTCACACGTGCGCACGTCGGAGTAGGCACTGGACGCCGTCCCACACGCATCGCACACCTGTCCGTCAAGTGTAGAGCAGGCCGCAAGCATCCCCAATGGCAGGGGGGTTTTGAAAATTTGTAGGGGCCCTATAGAGCCTTTTAGCTCCGCCCACACACGATACCCTTCACATATGTACAAGGTCATCAGGGTGGACGTGTGTGCCAAGTTTCATGACCATGCAATGATGAAAAGATGTTCAAACCGCAAACGCCATCACACGACTTTCGCCACCTGGCCACGCTCACACCATATGAGGTGGCGTCATTATTTTCACCAAGAAGCATCACCAAGTCCTGAAGCCCTACATGAGCCAATTTGATGACACTGCAGCGATCCAGATAGGCGTGACACCTTGACATGTGAAGCATGACATTTCCAACCACCAGCAGGTGGCGCTATAGGTGAGTGTCACTGTGGGCATATGTACGCGTTCAGGCCGGGGCCAGCGTCCATCCTATGACATTTGGTCAGAATCGGACGATGTATGCACAAGTTATAAGCGACTTTGTGTTTTGTGGCGAGCAGTGGAGAGTCGTCAAAGTTTGAGGCATTGCCACGCTGTTCAGACTTCAGGAAAAGTTTTCGATAACTTTTAATCCCCCATGGCTGAAGAGTAACCTGGGCAAGTTTGAAGGCATTAGCATTTAATCTGTAGGACGAGTTCGATCATATGCGAGGTGTGGAAATGGGCAAAAAGCCATTTTGCGACGCCAATGCACGCGACTGCCAAATTATCAAATTTTTTCACAGGCATGACGCGCCGGCAAAAATCCGTGACTTTTCGCGAACATTACGGGCACGTAATTCATCCTAGAAGACGTACGAGAAGTAAAAGAATAATAATAGTGCGGAAAATTTTCTTCAGTTCCAATAGGTTCTCGCACTGCTGTCGGTGCTCAGGCCCTAATTAATGGAATGATTCCTAATAATGTTCCCTAGAGGAACCATATATAAACTGAACAGAAGTGGTCCTAGTACAGAACCTTGTGGAACTCCGTGACAAACTTTGGTATGCATGGAGGATTCATCATTGATGTGAACAAACTGAAATCGATCTAAGAAATACGACTTAAACCAGCTTAGGGCGGTTCCTTTGATGCCAATTTGATGTTCCAGTCTCTGTAAAAGAATTTGATGGTCAATGGTGTCAAATGCAGCTAAGATCTAACAGTACAAGTACAGAGATGAGTCCTTTGTCTGATGCCATTAGGAGGTCATTTCTAACTTTGACTAGTGCGGTCTCTGTGCTATGATGCACTCTAAATCCTGACTAAAAATCCTCAAATTAACTGTTCTTATGGAGAAAGTCACACAGCTGATTGGATACAGCTTTCTCAAGTATCTTAGAGAGAAAGGGAAGGTTTGATATCGGTCTGTAATTGGCTAAAGCCTCTGGAACTAGAGTGGGCTTTTTAAGAAGAGGTTTAATTACAGCTACCTTAAAGGACTGTGTTACATATCCTGATAATAAAGACAGATTAATCATATCCAATAAAGAAGGGCTAACTAGAGGTAAAACATCCTTGAGCAGCCTGGTTGGGATGGGGTCTGAGAGACAGGTTGATGGCTTAGATGAAGAAATTGTTGAAGTTATTTGATGAAGGTCGATGGGAGAAAAACAGTCTAAATATATATCAGGTTTTACAGCTGTTTCCAAACTTGCTGTATCAGAATGGAGATCAGTGCCTGTTGAGGGCAAGAGGTGATGAATTTTGTCTCTAATAGTTATAATTTTATCATTAAAGTCCGTGTAAAGGCAATTCCATGTTTTCTTTCAAAACACAATAAATATGTTGGAAAATAGTTGCTGAAAACATGTGAAAAGACTTTGAACAATGTATCACTGAAATGTGGAGTTACACAAGGTCACGAGGTTAGGAGGCCGCGTGACGCCACGCGGTAATAATGAACGTAAAATTAGCATAACTCCGCCCCCTAGCGCAACAGTATAGAAGCCTTAACGTATAGATTGTGGTTCTGGTGGCTCAAACATATAGGGCTGAACAATACCAATAATACTGCTAGCTGTAGCATCCATATTGTGTTTGTTACAGTCCTAAAACGAGATCACGTGACGTCACGCGATGCTCATTAACATACGATTAGCATGTTCCGCCGAGTGGGCGTGGCTTCGTTGCGTTCAGTGGACACGCCCCCACAGTCCTGGAGCTGAGAATACTGCTCATTTTTACCTGATTATGACACCTAATTTCATAAACTTGTCGTTATTTTTTATCATTCAAATTTGGCTGGGTGGTTAATAACACTTTCTTCTTTAGTCTGGCAAACTCAGAACACAAATTTATTTTGACATTACACGGACTTTAAAGAAACTCATGAAGTCATTACTACTTAGACCTAAAGGAATAGATGGCTCAATAGAGCTGTGGTTCTCTGTTAGCCTGGCTACAGTGCTGAAGAGAAACCTGGGGTTGTTCTTATTTTCCTCTAATAATGAAGAGTAATAGGCTGCTCTGGCATTACGGAGAGCCTTCCTGTATGTTTTGAGATTATCTTGCCAGATTAAACGAGATTCTTCCAGTTTAGTGGCACGCCATTTGCGTTCAGATTTACGTGCCTCTTGTTATGAGTCTGCTGGCTATACCATGGTGCTAACCTCCTTTGTTTAATTATCTTCTTTTTCAGAGGTGCAATAGAGTCTAGAGTTGTCCTTAATGAGCCTGTAGTACTATCAACAAGATGATCTATTTGTGAGGGGCTAAAGGAAGCAGACAAGTCCTCTGCTACATTGAGACATGGCATTGAATTCAATGCTGAAGGAATCACTTCCTTAAATTTGGTTACAGCACTATCAGATAAACATCTGCTGTAGGAGTTTCTGCCAAAAGGCTTAAGTAAGGACCTGGAGCTCGATATACTGTAACAAATAGAGTTGGCTGTAATGCTTTCTGGGTTGGGTGAGTAAGGCTAAGAACAAGACTTTCAAATGAATTATAATTTAGTTTAGGTTTAGGATTTATTAATAGACTAGAGTCAAATATGGCTCCATCTCCACCACCTCGACCGGTACTTTGAGGAATATGAGTATTACAATGACTGGAGTGGATTCATTTAAGCTAACATATTCATCCTCCTGCAGCCAGGTTTCAGTGAGACAAAATAAATCAACTATGGATGGAATTAACTATGGATGAAGAAGATGATTATAGCAATAAATCTTTTAATATAAAGGTCATGATCATATTAAGATAGACTTCAAAAGCATTTAAGTCCATCCTTTTTTTTCTATTTCTTCTCTTGTACCTGAAAGCCTGCAATCCTACTTTCTAGCTGGTTTACTCACTTAAATTTACTCTTCTGTTGAATCAGTTGACATTCTTTCCATCTTTGCTTTGTGGCTCAGAAGAGGGTTATTTAATTTAGGCGTACAAATGCAGCCTACAGTAGAGACAAGTGTATATTTAAATTGTTAGGGTTTAGCTGAAAACAGAAGTCATAGAAACAGTACTAGCAGGAGGCAATATATATTGTCTAAATACAGGCATTTAGACATACAGATTTCAAGTGTGTGTCTGTAATGTTCACAGATGTGAAAGTGTCGATTAGGATTGAAATCTTGAGCACTGAGCCACAATACTACATAAATCAAGTCTGCATGTGCCACTATTAAGAAAAAACACAGGTAAATACTGGTCAGATGGAGGGCCAAAAAGAACCTTAACATTGCTGAACACAGTGAACCCATTCCTGCCTCGGGCAGAACAGGTAGGTAAAAGCAGTACTTATTGAAGACAATGTGAAAATGGATAAAAGGGAAGAGAGTTATGGCTGAAAATGAATTAAAAAATTAATTGGCTGTAAATATGACTACAAAAAACCATCACTAATACCATTTTACCAAATAGCATTGCCATGTGTCATTTCATGGAAAACTGTAAAAACTGTTTCAGTACTGTGAGCATATATCCCAAAACTACCTTGGCTTTGAGAATACTTAATTAGAGGAAGCAATCATTTAAGTATGTAAATACAAACAATACAATATTGACTTCTTACACATTGTTTATGTCAATCCAACTGTCCACAGATACTTAGGTATTAGAAAAGAACAGTATGTTTTTAGTTCATGATTGGCATTATGCTAGTTTATTACCATGTATAAGTTTTATATATAACATAAAAATGAACAGATATGAACAGTTTCAAGCAACAAAGGCCCACAAGATGTCTCGTAGCATATTAATGAGAGTTGTTTGATAATGTGCAGGCGTGTTGTCAGCAGAGATAGTGATGGCAGGTAAACGGTCAGTACAAGGCCTGCAGACACAGCACAGTCAATGTTGTCACATGAGCTTCAACAGAAACACACATAACTAAAGATTGATCACTGCTGCTGGACATTTGAAGGTTACACGTGATTCATATCCAGGCAGCTATAAACATTTTTCACACTAGTATAAAAAATACTTCATAGCGGAGCTGCAATGCAATGTGACATTGATAATCTGCTTCTCTGCTTCTAGCCAGCCCACCTCACCTCCTTAGATGCATATTTTCATTTGATTCTTATATCAGTATAACTGTTCAGCCCAAACACCGTAGACACTGAAGCCATGCCCATATCCATGTAAGTACAGCTCTTAGAGGCTCTAAGAAGTTTTTCTTTGTGCTTGCTCGTGGTGGAAATTGTTGAGTATCTGTAAATAACATTATAAAGAGTACAGTCTATACGGAAACTTCTGTTCTGATTTGGTGCTATATAAATAAAATTGTATTCTTTTGACCAGAATGTGCATATACCTAAATAAACCTTAACACACGACATCATCACACATTCATGGGAATCATTTTTGCAATTGTGTTTTGGAGTTGCACTATTTTGTCATTCACGTGATAGGACTTGTTTGTCTGCGTCTTCCTTTAGGCTGTTTTTAGACCAAGCAGCACTGTCTCTTCAGCAAAGACCTGTGTTTAACAGTAAGGAGTTGTAACAGGCTACAGCTTTTGTTCCAGCAGTGTCTTTATTATTTAATAATATTATTTAATATTATTTAATAAAGTTTCCTGCAATAAGGAAGCAATATGGTTGATAGCACCAAAGGTAAGTCACTTATAGTTTAAGATTAGGCTTTTCATATCATCAGGAAAAATAAGAAAACAAACTAAATATCTCCAGAAATGTGTGCTTTTCAAAAGGTTCCTTTAATATTAGAGTTTCAATTTCAAAGATACAGAAAACGGTCTGATGACAAAATAAGGTCAGAGCATTCATTCATTCATTCACTTTGGTATATTCACATTCTTTGTTAAGTTTAGTCAAACTAACTGATCAGTCTGTGCTTTGACCTGTGGTGATGCCTTCTTCTGGGCCATGACAGCTCATTTTATACCAATGACAAAGATTGTATTTATTTCCAAATACAACATAGTGGGATGTGGTCGTGGTTGTAGGGGGCAGAATAACCCCTCCCTGAGTGGAAGACAATTGAGAGTAAATGTAAGAAAGTGTATTAAACACGTGTGCGGAACAGTTTATAAAGCCGAGTCAGTGTTTGGTAGATTTCCAACATTTCGTCCTGTCTGTCCTGTTTACATGTCACACATGGTCTCCTGCTCTGCCCCTCCCCCGTCCTGACTTTTCTCAGCCTGCTGCCAAAATATGTGAAAGTCAATCCAAGCCGTGCCGTTCAGCGAGCATGTTATTTAAAACTGGACACCATCATGGCAGGGGCACCGAGCAGCTCCACTCAGCTCAGCGAGGATCCACCCTTTAGCCCGTGAAAACGAGCCTTCTCCGACAGATTGTTTGTTTTTCGTCTAGTCTGTCGAAATGTCTCTCCCAGTGGTGCTGCCGGGGTCTTGCTGTCCGGTTACCGGGGGTTCGCAGCTCGCAGAGGCGTCTTACCGAAACCGACCCCGTGGCTTGTCCGCCTCTTCCCGGATCGCCAGCGGTGGCTCTCGACTGTTGCTGCCCGGGCGGCCGCTGCTCTCGCTGGGCTTGTTGCAGCTGCTGCTCGGCGGCTCCATGGTGGCGCTGTCCTTTGGAGCTCTGTCACTCAGCAACTCACCCCCATCCGAAACTCGTGTCCCTTCTGGGCAGGCTCCTCGGTAAGTGAATCACCATCTTCGGTGTGCATGGCATTTCATGTTTTATGACCGTGTGCCTCCAGTATCAGCTAACAGTATCACAGGTAACAAAACTTAGTTTGTATATGCACAGTGCACACAGTGATGTGAGTTAGCGGCACACAGGGAGCTGTTTTTATAGCCCTAGTTACCATTTTAAAAACGGAAATGACGACAGAAAAATGCATGTGACAAAAGCAAATGGAGTGTAGGTCCTTTGACTGTGAACCATTCAGGATATTATTATTATAAATAATAGAGGAGAACCTGTCAGGACTGAGAGGTAGTTTGTGTTGATCTGTGCAGAGCTTGAGTCAGTCTACCTCAGTTCTTAACATAACACTGAACCATACTCACCAGTAACTGATCAGAATTTGGATCACTGCATTAACACAATGAGCCCATTGGGGCAAAAGGTCAGCACAATCAAGCTGTAAGCAAACCAACAGGCTTTTATTTTGAAGAGAAAACAAAAAAGTGAATGGCATAATAACACACTTCCTGTCCATCCATCAGTTTACAGTCTTGTTTTTCTGTGGAATGAGGGAATATTTTCTTTGGGTGGAGTCAATTTCAGTTTGACCTCCAGTGATAAATATTAATTTCTCACTTATTTTAAAAACACGACACACGGTTTATTTTTGAGCTCAGCATTTAGACACTTGAATATTTGCAGCTTAACTTGTAAGCGGCTCACAAACACTTTTTGTGCTGTACTACATTTTGTATTTGTATTTTTTTCCATTTTTATTTTTCTATGAAATAGCAATACAAGACAAACATGCATGGTTTCATCAACCTAGCTTCCACTCTATGTGCAGAGCTAGCTAAACACATCCTGGACAAAGTGATCCAAACAAAGCTCAAAGCAAAGCAAAAATGTTGGGCTATTCTTTCAATTGGCTCAAACACAAAGACAGCTTTGTAACTGCCATCCTTCACAGTTCAAAACATTTTATGATCACTAATTGAATAATGTGGCATTAAATACAAATCACATGTCTGTGGTGAATGAGGAAGTTTGTGTCTCTGGAAATCCCCCTCTTGATACAACATCTCATCCTGCTGCTCCTCCAGCCTTTGGAATGAAAGGATGCCACATCATTAATGAAAATGAAAATGATCAACCTACAGAGGGCTGAATTCAAAGACATCCCCAAAATCAAAGCAAAACAATTATACGGCAGGCTAGTCCATTTTGCCAAAATGTCTTTGTAGCGACTCATAATGGTACTCAGTAGTTTGTATGTCCTCCACGTGCTTGTATGCATGCCTGACAATGTCGGGGCATGCTCCTAATGAGATGAAGGATAGTGTCCTGGGGAATCTTCTCCCAGATCTGGACCAGGGCATCACTCAGCTCCTGGACAGTCTGAGGTGCAACCAGGCAGCGTCGGATGGACCGAAACATAATGACCAAGAGGTGTTCTATTGGATTTAGGTCAGTCGAGCACAGGGCCAGTCAATGGTATCAATTCCTTCGTCCTCTAGGAACTGCCTGCATACTCTCGCCATATGAGGCTGGGCATTGTCGTGCACCAACCAGGACCCACTGCACCAGCGTGGTCTGACAATGAGTCCAAAGATTTCATGGTGATACCTAATAGCAGTCAGGGTTCCATTGTCTAACCTGCAGAGGTCTGTGTGTCCTTCCAGGGATATGTCTCCCCAGACCATCACTGACCCACCACCAAACGGTCATGTTGAATGATGTTGCAGGCAGCATAACGTTCTCCACGGCGTCTCCAGACCCGTTCACATCTGTCACATGTGCTCAGGTTGAACCTGCTCTCATCTGTGAAATCACAGGGCGCCAGTGGCAGACCTGCAAATTCTGGTGATCTGTGGTAAATGCCAGTCGAGCTCCACAGTGCCGGACAGTGAGCACAGGGTCCACTACAGGATGTCGGGCCCTCAGGCCACCCTCATGAAGTCTGTTTCTGATTGTTTGGTCAGAGACATTCACACCAGTGGCCTCCTGGAGGTCATTTTGTAAGGCTCTGGCAGCGCTCATCCTGTTCCTCCTTGCACAAAGGAGCAGATACTGGTCCTGCTGGTGGGTTAAGGACCGTCTACGGCCCTGTCCAGCTCTCCTAGAGTAACTGCCTGTCTCCTGGAATCTCCTCCATGCTCTTGAGACTGTGCTGGGAGACACAGCAAACCTTCTGGCAATGGCACATATTGATGTGCCACCCTGGATGAGTTGGACTACCTGTGCAACCTCTGTAGGGTCCAGGTACTGCACCATGCTACCAGTAGTGACACTGATCCTAGCCAAATGCAAAACTAATGAGAAATTGGTCAGAAAAGATGAGCAGGTAAAAAATGTCAGCAGCCTCCACCTGTAAAACCATTCCTATTTTCGGGGTCGTCTCATTGTTGCCCCTCTAGTGTACCTGTTGTTAATTTCATTAACACCAAAACAGATGAAAATGATTAACAATCCCCCAACTACTTACCTGATCAGACCAATATCCCAGAAGTTGAATTGACTTGATGCTATACTCTGATTGAAAAGTGTTCCTTTCATTTTTTTGAGCACTGTATATCTCCATTAATTCAAATCTATTAATTTTTTTTCAAATCTATTAAAGGATAAAGCCTATCACTGTCCACTCTAGCTTTCCAGACTCTGCTGATGCATTCCTGTGTTTCACACCATGTCTGACACAGACATGGTGGGCAGTATGTATATTGTCCTTGAGTGTGGCAGTGATTCTAGCAGCAGAACATGGCAGTTGGCAAAGGGAGAGGAGGAAGCTGTAAATCTGTAGTAGTGGAGGCTGAATTTATTTAGTGGTGTGTACAATCCTGTTTGCAAAAAGTTTGCACGCTGTGTAAAATGTAAAATGGGTTTTTGAACTGTGTGCTGATAACAAGCCGGATGGACCCTCTCCTCTTTAGCCCAGAGGACGCGGCATCCATGATTTCCAAACAGAATTTCACATTTGAACTCGTCAGACCACAGGACAGTTTTAGATCCATCTTAAATGAGCTTAGGATCACAGAAGGTGGCTGCGTTTCTGGATTTCCTCTTTGCATGGTGGGAGTTTGAGCTGTCATTTGTAGATGCAGAGATGAACTGTGTTCACAGATTATGGTTTTTGGAAGTCATCCTCAGCCCATGCAGTGATGTTCGCGACAGAATCCTGCCTATTTTTGATGCAATGCCGTCTGGAGGCCTGAAGATTACAGCTATCCAATATTGGTTTTCAGCCTTGTTTCTTATATATTATTCTTCAATTGTTGCACTATTATTTGCCAGCACAGTCTTTCACAGGGTGGTGAACCGCTCCTTTAGACCTAATCATGTTACTAATTGTTGCCTCATTCATGGTGAGATGTTCCACCAGGAATTTTTTTTGAGCATTTCAAAGTCTTTTGTTGACACTGTCCAACTTTTATCAAACGTGTTGCTGACATCAAATTAAAAATGTTCATATGATTTTCCAAAAACAATCAAATTTCTCAGTTTCAACATTTGATAAGTTGTTTTTGTGCTTTTCTCTATTTAATATGAGGTTTCACACATCACATTTTGTTGTTATTTTTAAATTAACAATTCAGCATTCAGTCTATAAAGCGTGAGAAAAGAGTGGAAAGAGATGATATTGCTTATGTGGTTACGAAGTTGAAAAACAAAGAAGAGAATGAGACAAGATGACAGAAGACATATGACAATATAATAATTTATGGAGAAATCTTGATGTTGATCTTTTCTTGATGAATGATTTACATGCTTATCAGATTGATCAAGTTGTTGTTGAAGTTTCTGTCATCAAAACAGTTAACATGTTTAAATTTGCAGTTTTTTGTCCCTGGCTGTCTGGTATTGCCAGATCAAGTGGATATGTTCATCCTGGAAGTTATAAACTGTAGGCTGTACACGTGACTTCCAGCAGTAATTGATGTTTGGGTCTGGAACTAAAACCTACAGTTTAGTCCAAAAGTCTGACACAACTAGTCAACATACTTCTGTTTTACATTTGTTTTGTATGTACTACTGGCTGACTTCACAGATACACCGTCCATACTTTATACTGTCAGGGTTCCCCACAAATGTTCAACAGGGTTTGTTTATGTTACTGGAAGAAAGTCCATGACAATCACGACTCCTTGGTCTTCTCTGGTCTTCAAGTAGGTATTGCAAATTTTTAAGGTGTGTTTGGGCTTATTATCGTGCTGCAGTATAAATCCTTCACCACAAAGATTCAGACCTGAAGGTAGCATCTCTGAATATTTCCACCACCACGACTCACTGTGGATTAGGTATCATTGTCTTTTATATGTCTCCTTACAAAAACCCTTCTCTTTGTGCCATACATTTCAAACTTGAATTCATCACAAATGGAACTTTTTTCCACCCTGTCATCCACTGTGAAAGGTGTTTGGCCTTGTTTCCCCTCCTGAGATGTATAGAAACTACTGCTTGTCCTCAGAGATAGTATTTTTGTGTTCTTTATTTAGCAGATTCTATATCTGTATATTTATATATTTTCTATCTCTCAAGGAACTAAGCTTGATGTATTTATCTTTTGAAGGTCCGGTCACTTTTGGTCTACGTAATTGTGCTTTGGATAAAACTGATCCTGTTTCTGCAGAGTGTTTTAGAGTTCCATTGAAGTCCCTCTTTGTTTAGAATAACAATCTGACTTCTATAGGTTTCACTTCACTCAACATTGTCTCAACCTTATGACTGCACTGTACATGTGACTGTGGGTGTCTGCATGTCTGTGGAAATAGAAAGAGGAATTTTATTCTACTCCTGCCACAGTGAAACACTAGACCCTCCACACATCTCAGGCTCCACACTCCCCTGATCCTACCTGACGTGTCTCTCCTCCCAGGTGACATGGAAAGTATCGTGCCTGAACCATGCAGCCCGACAACAAGAATTCTACAGCCCTAATTTTTAGGTCCTCTTTTCTATTCCCTTTACAAAAATGATCTGCGCTGTCATACACATCACCCCCAGTCCTCTGAGCTCACAGTTCAGTCAGCCCAAATTGAGCTAACATTAGCTCACAGCAGCAGCAAACAACAATTATTATTAAAGCAATTTCAAGATGACTTGACACTCAAGAAGCTCTGTTAAAGGTTTGCACACATTTTTAAATTTTGCTGCCTTTCCACTGGTTATGTAAGTCCGTCTCTCCAATACAAGACACCACCTCCTTTATCCATATATGTATCAAGCATACATCCCTATTTCTCCAAGATAAAGCTATCACCCTCCTGTCCAAAGTCAATTAAAGTTGATTGTTTTAGACTAATCTTTCCCAGGAACACTTCGACAGGCAGACTCAAGGGATCGAACCGCCGATCATCTGATTAGAATGATTAGAAAAATAGGACATTGCAAAGCGTAACTGGGCAGACAGTTTAATATTTAGGATCCATCCCTCTCCTTTCATAAGGCCAGTCTGAGCCTCAGTCTACATTTTTTCTTTTTATTCCAAATGAATTTACTAAAAATACTATTAAGCTTGTCAAAATATGGTATTGGTAGTAGAAGAGGGAACAAGTGCAGTTTTTTGGTAATACACAGTCCCCTCCAAAAGTATTGTGAACAGTGAGGCCAATTCCTTTTTTTTTTTGCTATAGACTGAAAACATTTGGGTTTGACATCAAAAGATGAATATGAGACAAAAGATCAACATTTCAGCTTTTATTTCCAGGTATTTACATCTTGATCCGATAAACAATGTAGAAGATAGCACCTTTTGATTGAACCCACCCATTTTTCATGTGAGCAAAAGTTTTGGAACATGTGACTGACAGGTGTGTTTTGTTGCCCAGGAGCCTCCTGTCACTCAAACAATAACTAGCACTGAATGTCTACACTTAGTTTCAGATTTGGGTTTTGCCTGTGCATTTATAGTTAGAGCTGTAACCAACATGAAAACCAGAGAGCTGTCTATGGGTGAAAAACAAGCAATTGTGAAGCTGAGAGAAGATGGAAAGTCAATCAGAGCCATTGCACAAACACTGGCCATAGCTAGTACAACCATTTGGAATGTCCTGAAGAAGAAAGAAACCACTGGTGTACTAAGTAACAGACATCGAACAGGTAGACTGAGGAAAACAGCAGCAGTGGACGACAGAAACATTGTGAGAGCTCTAAAGAAAGACCCTAAAACAAGTGTTAGTGACATCAGCAACAACCTCCAGAGGGCAGGAGTGAAGGTATCACAATCTACTATTCACAGAAGACTTCATGAACAAAAGTACAGAGGCTACACCAGAAGATGTAAACCACTCATTAGCAAGACGAATTGGAAGGCCAGGCTGGAATTTGCCAAAAAGTACAAAGACAAGCCTCAAAAACTCTGGGAAGTGTTATGGACTGATGAGACAAAGATGAACATTTATCAAAGTGATGGAAAGGCTAAAGTTTGGAGAAAGAAAGGATCTGCTCATGATCCCAGGCATACAAGCTCATCTGTGAAACACAGTGGAGGTAATGTCATGGCTTGGGCTTGCATGGCTTCTTCTGGGACGAGCCCATTAATCTTCACTGATGATGTAACACATGATGGCAGCAACAAAATGAACTCAGAGGTCTACAGAAACATTTTGTCTGCTAATTTAAAGAAAGATGCAACCAAACTGATAGTGAGATCCTTCATCATGCAGCAAGATAATGACCCAAAACACACTGACAAAACAACAAAGGAGTTCATCGGGAAGAACTGGAAGGTTTTACACTGGCCAAGTCAATCTCCAGACTTAAACCCTACAGAGCATGCATTTACCTGCTTAAGAGGAGACTGAAGGGAGTAACACCCCAAAACAAACAACAACTGAAAGAGGCTGCGGTCAAAGCCTAAAAAGGCATCACAAAAGAAGAATGCAAAAGTTTGGTGATGTCAGTGAGTCACAGACTTGATGCAATTTTTGCAAGCAAATGATTTGCAACTAAATATTAGGTTTTATTCACTTTACTTCTACTTTAAGTCTATCTGTTCCAATACTTTCGCTCACATGAAAAATGGATGGGTTCAAACAAAAGCTGCTCTTCTATATTGTGTATCAGATCAAGATGTAAATACCTGGAAATAAAAGCTGAAATGTTGATCTTTTGTCTCATATTCATCTTTCAGCTTATAGTTAGGGCTGGCTCAGGTCATCCCTTAGTTATGTTATGCTGCCATAGGATTAGACTGCCGGGGACTCCCCCCCCTCTCCCTCCCTCTCTCTCCCTCACCCCCTCTCTTTCTCTCTCTCTCTCCCCATCACCACCCCACCATCTGTAAACATACATGTCTCATTAATGCATGTTAATGCATGTTACTAACCAAACTTCCCCAGAGTTTCTGTGCTCTGTAATCCAGCAGGTTCTTGTGGATCGTGGCTGCTGCTGTGGTCCTGCACATATATTATTACTGTCATTATTGCTACCATATCTGCTACTGTAATCATTTTATCATTCATTGTAATTCATTGTCATTTTATCAGTTATTGTAATTGTACAATATGTCTGTGTTGATTTGTTCTGTACACGTGACATCTATTGCACGTCTGTCCGTCCTGGGAGAGGGATCCCTCCTCTGTGGCTCTTCCTGAGGTTTCTTCCACCTTTTTTCCCTGTTAAAAGGGTTTTTTGTGGGCAAGTTTTTCCTCACTCGAACCGAGGGTCTAAGGACAGAGGGTGTCACTCCCTGTACAGATTGTAAAGCCCTCAGAGGCAAATGTACTTTGTGACTTTGGGCTATACAATTAAAATTGATTTGATTTGAAATGTTTTCAGTCTACAGCAGAAATAAAGGAATTCACCTCACTGTTCCAATACTTTTGGAGGGGACTGTATTCATTTTGATTATGCTTATGCAGCCAATCACTGATTGGGCATTGTCATTGCCATCAATCCAATGTCTCATTCACTTTTTTTATTAGTGGGTAATAATTTGTTGGGATTGCTTTAATTTTGGGGGTAATTTGGACACCAAGATAGGTGAATCCTTCCTTCCGCAGTAGGTGTGGAATACTGACTGATAGATCAGGGGCGGCTGTGGCTCGGAGGTAGAGCGTGTCGTCCACTAATCAGAAGATTCCCGGTTCGATTCCCTCCAGTATCCTTGAGCAAGATACTGAACCCCAAATTGCTCCTGAAGCCATCGGTGTGTGAATGTGTATGAATGGTTAGCTCCTCAAACTGATGAGCAGTTGGCACCTCGCATGGCAGCCAATGCCATCAGTGTATGAATGTGTGTGAATGGGTGAATGAGATACGTACTGTAAAGCGCTTTGAGTGGTCAGAAGACTAGAAAGGTGCTATATAAGTACAGTCCATTTACCATTTAAAAAAAAAAAACAATCACCATAGTCACCATATAAGGATTTTCTATATTCCTGTTCTCCTAGCTCAATAACCAACGGGCCTAAATAGCTAGGGGTTCTATGGCCAATATAAATAAAGCAGCTTGCACTTCTCGTACCCAGAGCACAAAGTTAAATAGTGCAAGAACAGACGTACGGGACACAGTGTAAATTACAAAGACACCATTCACCTGATTACACATCAGTATAACATCATGGTTATATGATGTTATTTTACATGAAGTTTGTGTGTTTTGATGTGCATACATGTCTGTTTCATATAGAACATAACATTATTTTTATTCACGTGTGTCTCCAGGTCATTCTGTCAGGCTTCGTAGGCCTCACAACATGGAGAAGGCCCATGCTGCTACTGGTAAGGTTTATGTTTCCTTCTACAAAGCAGTGATTCTGCTGATTTTAATGTTGTGTGGATTTTTAATGGAAATCCAATAATAAAAAGAACAGTTGGATCACCTAATTAGCAGTATCCAACCTGTTCAACCTGTCCAACATGTTCCATGGAAAACACAACAGTCTGGAGGTTGCCAGAACTTTGTCCTCTGATCAACATTCCGGTAGAAGGGAAGAAGTGATCAGTGCAATTACCTGCACGGGTGGATTAGACAGATCAGACCCACGTTAAGAAAAGATAGACAAGAATATGCATATGGAAATAGGGATTCCTTCTAAATACTTCCAACAATGGACATTGTCTAAACTACATCTTGGCAAATGGATGCCTACATGTGCTCCATCTGATTTACATCCTGTTGATTTGGTAACACCCACACTTACCTTGGTAGCAGGAAGTGTGGTTTAATATGAGAGCACACACTCCTTGAGTAGATATCTATATGTACAGCTGGTGTATCTGTTGTTATAAGTCGAACAGTAAAGGGACTTTATTATGTTGCTGAAGAGTTCTCAGCTCCCTGCTGCTCCTTGTCTGTGCCCAGTGGAATTTGGGGGTGTCCCATGACTCCCTCAATATTTAAAACTCATCAGCTCTGCTGTCAAAAAATGCAGAAAGTTACTTGTCTTGTTTTTAAAAAACATTTTTAATTTTAATACCATCATCAGCACTCTCCTCACTAACAAATTCTGTGAGTGCCACCCTGTTGTACATCAGTGGAGGTCTTTCAATATGAAGTATAATATTGCCTTGACTTGTCACCTGATGGAGTCATTCATCATTTGAGAGAGTCATTCTTAACCACCTTAAACCTCTGATGAGCTCAAATCTGGATGCCCTACCACCAGGCATTGGGGTGAATGATGCTACATAGATCCCTTTCACACCTGGAAGACATTAGAAGCACTGTGAGAATCATGTTTCTGACTTTTTGAGTGCTTTACGCACAATACAGCCATCACTAAAGCTAAAGCTAAAATGGACTGGAGTTGACCACCACCTGGCTTCATGGACTACAGGGACGCTGGAAGTAATTCACTGGAAGTTGGGGGGGGCTGAGAAACGTTCCGATGACGTCATAATGCGAAAGGGCAACTTACATAAATAAATAACGTTCTCGATAGGGTGTTACACTTGGTTATTTATATGCCTAGTAATCATGTGATACAGGCTATAATTTACAATGAGATGTCATCACAACCAACCTGTATTAGACCTACAGAGGTTTTAGAAATACATCATAAGGCCATTGATGGCAACGTAATACTCAACTCAGGAATGTGAATGTGCTTCATTGAATCACACATGAAATGCAAGTATTTCTCAGAATATGTCTTTAATTAAGACCTCATATATTTAATTTCATGCACAAGGTACTGAGATTAGGCACTAGACAGCGTTATAAACAAGTAACATAGCCTAGATGAGGCTAGCTGATTTTATAGTTTTTACAAATGTTAAGAAAAAAAAAACTCCTTCCTCTGAACTCCAAAGCCTTATTTAAAGTCCATCTCTCTCTCTCTCTCTCTCTCTCTCTCTCTCTCTCTCTCTCTCTCTCTCTCTCGTTAGCGCATTCAAAGAACTACAGAAGAACACACAAAAAGAAGTAAATTAGTCTAACAACAACAGATGAGACACGATCATCTTTTCAACTAATCGAGCCACTACATAAAGAACCAACCATCTGATATCGCTAATCAAGGCCATCTGGGCCCACACCGATATGCAGTTAAAAAACATTTTCTTACCGTAAGTAGATGGTAGAACTCCAAAGGTGGTCTTTAGTTCTAGGGTGGTGCTGATGAATTCCGTCATGAGAGCACGGACGTCCAGTGTATCCAGAATATCCTGGTGCATATGCAGAAGGGCCAGGTGAGTAAGTCTTCTCTGTACGACAGTGTTGCACAGCCAGGTCTTCAACCGGCGCAGTGCAGAGAATGACCTCTCTGATGAGGCCACAGAGATGGGCAAGGAAAAGAGCGAGATGGAGTAGATTTCCAACATCCTTGAAAAGACCTCTTGTTTGGCAGAAGTGGCAGTCAAGAGTTCCAAATTTCTCCTGCCATGTAAGCCCCACCAGCACCCGAAGTTGCATATGCAGACCAGGCAGCTTGAGAGAGACCAGGTCTTCTTCTGTTCCAACCATCCGTTTGTGGCAGAAAGCAAAGTTGCTTCCCTTAGTGCGGCAGTGTCATGCCACTCTGGTCAAATCGGCGCTCTATTTCAGCATTGACAAGGTCAAGTGCCTCAAAAACTGCATTTTCCATGATGCCGCTCCCTTTGAAGTTACAACATCTTCAGTCTGCCTTGTGTCACGGTATCTGGATGGAGTTTTGCTGACGCGGTTGGTGGTTGGGTCAGGCATCTTAAGATCGTATTTAGCTGCTGATGCGTTGGTCTTATTCAGCAGCTCCTCCATAGCATTCTCATTGCACAGGGCCTGTATGCGCTCTCTCAGGGTTTGTATGCACTCCAGCGCTCCAGCAGCTGTGGCCTTCTTAGCTTGAAGAACTTTAGCCACAGCTTCGCAAGGAGTGAAGAGGGCCTCGAGCACAGAAGACCGAACATGGTCTTTCCCTTTTTTGCTTGTTTCAGTAGCCCCGATATCTTTGCCTTCATTTCGCCGCGAACATCTTGCAGGAGTGTCTGTAGGGTTTGGAGAAGTGGGCCAAATGCACAGATTATTCTGGATACTGCAAGGGCTCTCACGCACCACCTCGTAGGACACAGTCCAAGGATGTTACATCTCACAGTCGCATCTTCATCGCCAAAACAGGACTCAAAAGTTGTCCTTCGCTTGTTGGATTCCCTGATGATGTTGGCTGCGCTCTGGACGAATTGAAGAGTCTCAGATAAGTGGCACTCAGAAGTGCCAGGTCAAAGTGATTGCAGCAATGCACAAACAATGATCCTGGACAACCTCCGTCTCGGCAGAAAATCCTTCAACTTCTCTAATGGAAGGTTGAGATGCAAAAACACGTCTTTGATGCACAAAAAAAGAGTCTCTGCTGTGGTGTCAGTCGCGTTATAGTAACCAAGAAACCGGCTGCTCTGTTTAAAATTGTCATCGGTGTAAAACAAGTGACAAGAGAACTGTTCTTTCGCTGTTATATCAGTTGTTCCATCAGCAATTAGCCCATAGTATGGGGAACCAAAAGCCTCTCTCACCACAACGCGCTGAATGGCATGGGCAAGACGCTCAATGATTTCATTTTGGATGTTGTCCCCCATCCAGTTGTACCTCCGGAGAAGCTACTCACGAGCAGCAGGTAGGTCGTACGTCCTCTCTAACATCATTTGCCAAAATGTGCCATCACAATGTTCCTGTCCTCTCAGCGGCAACCCCTGATGAGCTAGAAACTTGATGGAATGAAGCGCCAGCTCCAAAACAGTCTGTGCAGTCACCTGGTCCTTAGCGATAGCCTGCGATAGCAGCGCGTTGATAGGCGTTTGTTTCAACGCTGACAGCTTGCTGACTACCTCCAAGTGGAAACTGGATTTTTCATGTTCCCGAAATTTGTCTACTGCTTTTCGCCAATTGCCAAACCCCCCCTTCATAAACACCCCCTCCCTCATCCTTTCTGCACTTATCAGTTTCTTCTCCATTGCAAAACAGCACACAAAACACACCACTCTGTCCATGTCTTTCAGATAATGAATCCATGGCCATTTCGAAAACCACCCTGCGTTGAAAGACCTGGAGAAGTTTTCATTAGCAAAACGCCTGGCTGGGAAAGAAAAATCTTTTGGCTGAAAAGGCTCCTCAGCACTCAGACTGTAGCTAGTGCTAGTGCTTTCCCGCTAGTAGCAGTAACAGAATCCACCGACGGCGTCGCAGCAGTTAGCATCGACGGCTCATCCAAGCTCTCCTCCTCCGGGCTGATTGGAGGGTGATCATTTGATGGTAGTGCTGGTAAAGACCCTTGAATACTGACACATTGCACGTTCGTAGTCTTTCGCTGTTTGGTGGAACCATGACCCACAGGATCTTTGAAAAAATCGGAAATTCTTTTCTGACTCATACTTTTTAGCTCTGTTTTTAGCTCTGTTCAAAATGCTAGTGCTAGCCTAGTTGTTGACGTACAGAGTAGAACGCTTTAAACGGTCATTATGCTGTGTTTGCGGTACTAAATTTTGTGGATCAAATCATGCTTGTGACATTTATAGTCAAATATGTTGTTTGAGTTATGTAAATAAAATGACAATAGTATAATAATAGTGTGATATTTATTTATTTATTTATTTCAACGTTTTTTTTTTTTTTGCATTTCACATTCAGCCTCTCGCCACCAGGGGGGGCTGCAGCCCTCCAGCCCCCCCACTTCCAGCATCCGTGATGGACTATCAGTATGTGAGGCTTGTCTGATGTAGTGATTTGCAGTCTGGACGCCCCACGGGATATGGTGCTCCCTCCTTTTCTCCTCAACCTGTACGCATGAGACTTCAGACACAACACTGACAGCTGTCATCTACAGATGTTCTCTGATGATACAGCCATTGTTGGACGTGTATCAGAAGGAAATGAGCAGGAGTACAGGGAGGTCATCACAGACTTTCACCAACTGCTGCGATCTCAAACACCTTACCATGAAGGCCACCAAGACGAGTGATTGACTTCAGAAGGAAGACACCTCTGACCAGACCAGTGAACATCCAGGGATTGGGGCGGCTGTAGCTCGGAGTTAGAGCGGGTCGTCCAGATGATCGGTGGTTTGATCCCCAGCTCCTCCAGTCTGCATGTCGAAGTGTCCTTGAGCAAGATACTGAACCCCAAACTGCTCCTGAAGGCTGTGCCATCAGTGTGTGAATGTGTATGAATGGTTAGCTCCTAAAACTGATGAGCAGTTGGTGCCTTGCATGGCAGCTAATGCCATCAGTGTATAAATGTGTGAATGAGATATATAGTGTAAAACTGCTTTCAGTGGTCGGAAGACTAGAAAGGCGCTATATAAGTACAGTCCAGTTACCATTTACCATTGGATATCAATATTGTGGGAGCATACAAATACCTGGGTGTTCACCTCAACAATAAACTTGTCTGGTCTGACAACACAGATGTCCTGTACAAGGGGGTCAAAGTCAAAGTCGTCTCCACTTACTGAGGAGACTAAGGTCCTTTGGAGTGTGCAGGACTGTTAAAAACCTTCTATGACACTGTGGTGCCATCTTGCAATCTTCTATGCAGTCGTTTGCTATGGAGGGGGAAGCACTGAGAAGGACAGGAAAAGACTCAACAAACTAGTCAAGAAGGTCAGCTCTGTCCTGGACTGCCCCCCTGCCTAAGACAAAAAGAGAGGCGTGTGCAATTGATTAGTTTATTGATTATATGGAGTTCCACACTGTCAGCAGTGTTGCTGGGTGGTGGAATTGGAGTGTTCAATGTCACTGCCACAAACTTATTAAACAAAATTCATTTCAGTGGGTCATGGGAAATGATGATCTTCAGATTCTATTAAAAACTCTTTAGACTATTAGTCCAAAAATAATCACTGTTAAACAACTGTGGCTCTTTGTGACAGAAGTATGGATTTAACTAGTGAGTTGGATGAGCCTCCAGGAATCCCACCACTGCTAAGAAAAGGAGGAGAAACTTTGATCAGTCAGAAATTGAAGGTTACATGTACTCGTCATATTTTCTCAGGCTTGTATGTGTTGTCAAAATCCATTCCCATGAATCAAACTTCAACAAAAACAAAAATGTGTGACTGAGGCACATGGAATGACTGTGAGCTGGATGTCCTAGACGTGTTCTCAACACGTAATCAGTTTGAATTAGAATTTCAAAGCTCTAAAAAAGTTAGTGGAGATGATGTTATGATCTGTCAGATAACAGATGTAGACAGGACAGATATTAGGGCAAACAGCTGTGCCTGCTTGAGGTGCAGGTGTCAGCAAGAACGCTGTTGTTCCAGTAATCTACTATGTTCTCAGCTTCTTGTGCATTTGAACCCCTGCAGACTCCTGTTTAAACTTCCCAAACACATAAGTTTAAAATTGTAGAAGTCTTTACTGAGCAAGGCCTGCTGACTAACAGCCATACTATAAACAATACAAGAGTTACTTAGAATGACAACCCATGTTAGCTTTCTAGCTAATGTCTCCTTATCTATCTTACAAAGATGAAGGTCTACACTACGCCATCTAAATTTTAAAAGCTGCTGTCATGTGAAAATAGAATGTTATGATTTCTTTATCTGTCTAGTTTTGTTGAGCTTATACCAAAATCTGATCTAAATTTCATGTCCATAGCTGGAAATATGTTTCCATGTAAAAACTTATTTGCTCATAGACAGTGGGTCTTGTCCTGCACTTTGGCTTGATGAATGAGCTGCTTACTAAACACCCACTTGGCAAAAGGTGCAGTGACAACACCAGTTTGCAGGTTAGAAAGTGAATTAACTCACTGTTAAATGGCATAAAAATATATCTGCAAAATATCAACATGGACAATTTAAATGCTGGCTGGTGTGGTCATCATTCCTCAACACCACCAAGTTTACATTCTGCACTCGAGTCTTTGAGACTCAAGAAACATTTCAGATGTTCCTCTTTCAGGACTGAAAATATATTCAAATATAAATTCGAAAATGACCTTTGTGACTTCAGATGGACTTTATTCAAATGTAACGTTATCTCATCTCTGTCTGTGTTTGGTCCACATCACATTTCAGTTTACTGTAACCATTTTGTCCCATGCCATTTGATCGCGCCATGTTTATTAAATATTTTGTCCAAAATATGTCCACAGGGTTAGACACAAGTGTTCAAACCTCAATAATCCACCTTCCCTTCCTTCTTTCATCTATTCCTCCCCCATCCCTCCATCTCTAGGTCAATGTGTTTGTCCTGCTGTCTGTGGTGTGTGTGCTCCTTAATCTGGCTGGATTCATCCTGTGCTGCCAGGGAGCCCAGCTGGTTTCCAGTATGACCAGCTGCCAACTGGTGAGGCTGCTACCTGTTTGTGTCTGTCTGGTTTTCCCATCATTTGTAGATGTTCTTATTCACAGTGTCTGTTCCTCCTGTGGAAAATCAGTACATAATGACATCTTTGTTTTTCTTCATGACAGAACAGCTTATTGATCAGTGTAAAAACACAACATCATGTTTAGTCTCTAGGCAGGTAACAAAACAGATGACGGAATACAGAGAGAAATATGTAGTATACAAGTAGAAAGACGAATACATTGTGACAAATATGAAGTTCTGGATTAGCCAGAGTTTGAGAGGGGACCTTTAAGTGGGCAGACCCTCCAATAATGATTGTATTCAATTGATACTACTGTTATTAGTATTTTACAGAGCATCCCAATTTTTTGTAGTCAGGGCTGTACCAACATATTTAACATACCGGCCCCAGAACATTATTAGTTATGTAATTACTGCCATTTTTTCTTTTATTTATGTATTTGAATACTCTCTACTACCTTTTATAATTATATACTACTGTATATCCTCACATGCCAATCACAACCTCTATTCAATTCTATTCAATTCAATTCAATTCAATTCAATTTTATTTTATTTATAGCGCCATATCATAACAAAAGTTATCTCATGACACTCTCCATACAGAGCAGGTCTAGACTGTACTCTTGATAATATTATTTACAGAGACCAACAGTTCCACCATGAGCAAGTACTTGGTGACGGTGGTGAGGAAAAACTTCCTTTAAACAGGCAGAAACCTCGAGCAGACCCAAGCTCATTGGTAGACGGTCATCCACCACGACCAGTTGAGTTAAAGATAGAGAGGCGGATAGAGAGAGAGGTGGGGGTAGACAGATAAATAGAGAGTGATAGAGAGACACAGATGCACAGCAGCAGCAAAACATTAACGAACTATAAACTGTAACTGTAACTATAACAATAATGACAGTAATAATATATGTAGTGGACGTCGTGCAGGACCACAGCAGCAGCCACGATCCATGAGAACCTGCTGGACGAGAGAGCACAGAAACTCCAGGGAAGAAGTTTAGTTAGTAACATGCATTAATGAGACATGGATGTTTATAGACGAAGATGGTGATGGTGAGAGAAAGAGAGAGAGAGAGAAAGCGAGAGAGAGTGACAGAGAGAGAGAGAGATGTTCTGGTATGATAAAATGATTTCACAATTCTCTGATTATATTTTATTATTATGTATGAAGCTTCTTTTGATCACACACTGTAGTGGATGTTTGCAGTATGTCTATTGTACAGCTGCACTTCACTCTTGGCTTTGACCAGGGAAAAATGATTTCTTGTAGGTCAGGCTGCAGGAAATATGATGCGTCTTGTTCAGGCCAGAGCTCCTCACTGTGACCTTTTGACCTTTCCTGCAGATGTGTTGTCTTTCCTTCCTCCCTTAGCTAGGCTTCCTCTCTCCTCCCTCTCTTTCCTGACACTCTGCTGTTTTTCACCTGTATTTGTGTCCATCTGTCTGTGAGGGGGTTGGATGTATAAGAATAGATGGGGCTATGCAGTGTTTTGCACTCTGCTCTATAAATAAAGGTGTGTGTGTGTGTGTGTGTGTGTGTGTGTGTGTGTGTGTGTGTGTGTGTGTGTGTGTCCTATTTTCATGCTGATGCAGATCAAGTGCAGTACTCCTAATGTAGCTTCATTTAGCGTCCTCTGTAAACGGATATTTTCTTCAGTAATTAATATTCCACTGACTCAGTGCTTGTGTGGAAAGAGGAGTCCAAATGTTTTATTCATTGTTGTTTTATTATTATTATTAATTATTATTATAATTGTATCAAATCTGAATCCACCTGCTTCTCTCATCTAAATCTTTTCCAGCCAAGTAAGTAACTGTGTAGTTAGCTGAAAATAACGCGGGAATCGGTGCCTGACTCTGTCCAAAGCTGAAAATACACCTGCCAGCACCTCTAGGGCTCACTAATGAACATGTTGTATCCTGTTTGTTTAGTTCCTTGAATTAGAATATCACACTATTATACTTTCTAAAAGTGAGAGCAGCAGAGTGCTGTGGAAATATAAGTTTATACAATTGATCAAGACTACAAGAAGTTTTGAATTTGCATCCAAGGCAAGCGGCATTTTATTCAGTTACATACATAAAATATATACAACACGTGCATCTCTGCAGCTGAGATTTCATTTTCATTCTGTGTGTGTGCATGTGTTGTTGTTTCAGAGTGAGACTGGAGATGTGTGTTACTGCTGCTCCCTCTCCCCCAGCTCTAAATGTCCTGAGGAGAAGCTGCTGGAGCTCCACCCTGCTCATTCCTGCAGCACCATGAGGATCCTGCTCAAGGTACACTTATACTGTGAGCTGAACAGTGAATACAGTGAGTTGCACATTTATATATATATATAAATATATATATAGAGAGTGTGTGTGTGTGTGCTTATTTTGTAGCCGCCTGGTCTCAAGTGATTTAATCAAGGTGAGCACAGTGCAGAGCTGTGTATCATGTCACTGCGCACTGACACAGCTTTACACATCATAAGCTGCAGATTTATGAACATATGTGTCCTGCTGCCTTCAGATGCTGCAGGGCTTTATTGAAGTAGTGAAGGAGCAGCTTTTCATAAAGTAAATCAGCTGGAAGAATCTGGTTCTGACACGTCAGGTCTAAGCATGTAACTCCATAAAAATGGAGCCCGTGGACTGTTTTGAATGTGGACCACAGGTAAAATAGTTGTGTGTTCTCTGTTTGAACTGATCTGATTGTGTCTTTTTCTCTCCCAGAAAGTGTTGTTTGCGCTGTGTGCTCTGAATGCTTTGACCACAGCTGTGTGTCTTATGGCAGCTGCCCTGAGATACCTGCAGATCTTCACAGCAAGAACACCCTGCATGGTATGATCACACCACAACCAGGTCTGTTGCAGCAAGGCTAATGTAAAAGCAGATGTATTTGGCAAATTCAAGTTATTTCTTAACAATGGACTTAGATTCTTGACAAATGCAAAATATGTGATATTCAAATCAAATAAATAAATCTAACCAAAGCAGTTAATCAGATTAAGTCACAAAATAACCTGACTACCTGACGAAACAACAAAAACAGTCAAAACAGAACTGCTGCTCCAACTGTAGCTAAAACAAAGGAGATCTATACCTAGCCCAGTGGCAAGGTAACAAGTGCCTCACATCTAATTTACAGATAAGACAAGATGGCAAACTATTTATAAAGTGTCCTCTGAATTGAATGAGAGCCGAACTGGGTGCCACTCCAATCAGCTTCCGTAACACATATCACACACTGAAATATGTATTGCTGGATGCACCAAATACAAATAGACAAATGAGTAAAATATGGGACTGGAGGTCGGTAGGAAGTAGGTGTTGACCTTGATGCATGATGTGTGATGTCACGTGTCCCTACCCTGTGATAGGACGAGCCCAGGGCCACAGTGGAGGAAAGGGAGGAGCCTGCTCAGGTCCCAGACCCTGATGAGTTTGTGGCCCCTGCCCCACCCCCTTCCTACTTCTCCACTTTCTACTCATACACACCACGCCTGGCTCGACGGTAACACACTCCATTCTCGACATTGTGTACAACACTTACATGTTGACCTCAGTCCTGTGTCTTGTGTTGATGTGTCACTTTAACTTGGTAGAACATGATAACTCACTCGCTAGTTTGTTGTGTTTCAGGATGCTAGGGGACAGTGTGATTCCTCTCCCTCATATCTACGGTGCTCGCATCAAAGGGGTGGAGGTGTTCTGTCCACTAGATCCCCCTCCTCCATATGAGGCTGTTGCTGGAAGCTCTACCAGTGCAGTCACACAGGTCAGTCCGGTCCAGTACAGTATAGCCCAACCGATACTGGATTTTACAGTTGACTTACTTGCTTACTTACCAGGTCAACTTTTTGATTGTTATGTATTTACATAATCATCAAACAATGAGAAAAGAAATGACTAAAGTTCCTTGAGCATCTTGTGGATGCGTCAGGGCAGGCAAACATCAGAGAGAACATGAATGCATAACACAATTCTTTTCAAAGATCTCTGCTCACTGCTGCATTACAAACAATCAACACGTAAATAATGTCTGTGATGGATTACAGCAAAACAACTGTACTAGGACACATTTGAAAACGATACAATTACCACCTAAACACTTTTTGTCTAGTTCATACTACTTTAGAGTAGACATACTACTCTAATGGTCTTTGTCTGTTTCAGGAGACAGAGATTGCTCTGACAGAGATGACAATGAACTCAGCTACCTCAGCAGCAGGAGCCACTGTGCAAGGTACGATGGATGTCCTCACACCAGGCAGGGCAGGCTCAGATGTGGGTGGGGATGTTGTCTCAGTGTGTTAGGCCTAAATTTCATCATGTATTGTTTTTTAGTTTACAAGCCACATACTACCCCTGAACCAACTGCTAATACCAGCTCCCACTGTGATGGTTCTTCTAAGCCAGAGAATCCACAAGAGCTCTCGTGCACTGGCCCAAGTAAGAGCACTCCTTCGCTCCTTCCTGACAAAGGCAAAGCTCCACAGCCGGAGCAGCTGATTCAGACTGATGTTTTAAACACAAATACAGTGTTGCAGCCTGTGCTGAAATCATAGCTCATGTGGGGGTTTAGCCAGGGTCCTTATGCATTTCACCTGAGTTTGTTTCAGGGCTTACAGGTATTCAGCATGCAGTATTAGATTCACAGTTAAGTCTTGTGATTTTGTAGCAGATCCTACTTTACAGCAAATGTCACAGAGGAAGTCTACGCCTAGTAATATTAAAATGAATATTATCTTTGGAAATTTGAAACTAATATCTTATGATTTTGTAGTTTTGTTTGCAAAAATTTCATAAAAACATGACCTGTAATTTCAAACGTTTGTGTCTGACATGTTAATAGAATGGAACAATCAGGTATAGACTTCCACTATAAAGCTGTTACACTGTGCAGCTTTACTAGGTTTGCATTGGATCAGTTACCCATCTTCTTGCAGTCAGTGTTATTTTACTTAAAACAGATGTCAGACACTGCCTTTTGTTCTAATAGCAGACGTGTTCATCTGTCTATATCCGTCTTAGACACGAGTGCCCAAACAGTATCGGCATCAGCAGGCGTCCTTCCACAGTTCAAACATCAGCCCCAGCCGCCTCCTCAGCAGCAGCACGCTCCAGCAGTGATTCCCTGGAGGAAACCAAGGATCCAACGTTACAACAGTGATCCAGTGTTAATGGACCTCGCTACTAAAGGTTTTTTTTTTTTTGCTCATATGGAACTATGCAGTCTTTTAAAGTTGTACACCAATGAGATAAGACACACAAATCCCGACTACATACAGAACTGGACACATTACCAAGTCAAGCCTCTAAGATTAATTCAGTCCAGTATCTACAATCAATTCAACCAATTTATAATCCAGTGTGTGAAACATTGTAAGTGCTGAGACATGGGGTTGGGTTGTGTAAAACAAAGATTAGACGGGGATGTGGGTTAGTATCATCTATTCCTGTATAATGTCTGTGCACAAATTGCAGTGGAAATTTCATTATTATAGGATGCGCAGGATTAATTAGCCCATATAAAACATTGTTGAAATAGATCAATCTAATGTGTGTAAAGATATGGGAGGTTATTTTGTAGCAGCCTGGTGTCGGCTGTATGTAATTTAATGAAGTTAAACAGAGTGGACAGTTGTGTGTAATGTCACTGCATTACACTTCTGGTGCAGCTGCAGATTAATCAACATAAATGTCATGTTGCCTTTTGATGGCTGCACTGGTTTAATGAACAAGAGGAGAAGCTTTTCACTGCAGTACAAAGCAACTCTGGACAGCAGGTACAGTATAAATCACTCAAAATGAGTTCTGCAAAAGAAATGGGATTACTAAGAAAATTAGTAAATAAGCTACTGCTGTGTTACAGCTCTTAATATCTAACACAGGCACATCAACTGGTTTATAACTTATCCAAAAGGTTTACATTAAGTAAATAGTAGTAAATACATTAAATAGCAATTATCTACTTTTCAATACAAGTTTAACTATTGCCATTCAGCACTAAAACAACATTGCCTTAGACTGCCATCATCATGTGGTGTCTGTGCCCTCTACTGGACTTTACATGCGATACTACACACACACCGTGGACACCTGCCGTGTAGCCTTGTTACAAGATAAGTGGCTATACACAGGAAATATTCTGTAGCTGCCTACATTTTCCAGAAATACCATAGACAGGAATATTAAACAGAGATGGGAAGCTTTAGTACACAATTAGAACAATGACATTGCATCCCTTTCCCTTTAATAAGGACTGTCCCTCAAACACCTCGAGTACCTCAAAGTATCTCTTCTGTGGGTCCCCACTAGTAGATAGCGCCATTTTAATGGAGCGGATCTCCCTCTTTACGACTCTGTGGCTGCAGGGAGTTAGAACATAAGATGGTCTTCTGCTTTGAAAGGTCTTCCTGTAGGACAGGAGACAGGCTGGCAAAGGTCTCTCAGTCTCAGTCTCAGTTTCATCTCGTCTCGTCTCATCTCAGTGTATCTCCCCATTTTGACCTGGAATGGCCCAAAATAGTCCATCCCTGTGGAGTGAAAGGAAAGTTTGTCCATTTTGGGGACCATCCGGTTTAGCCGTCCAATGATGACGTTCAGTTCATTTGTACTCCTCTGCCTGCCGTAGTCAGCCACCCACCTGGAGGTGTAGGCCACCCTGTGTAGGATCCATGCTGTTGCTTCCAGAAGTGCTACACTGGCTCACATCAGGGATCTGCATCCTGTGTGTAATGGTCCACTTGATCTTGTGTGAGAGTTCTCTCTGCAGGAGCTTGTACAGCTTTTCTGGAGTAACAGTCAGGCAAATCTGGCGTGGATGGTTGCTGGTCGTACTGGCTTGACTGGTGTTATTAGATGGGTCGGCCCCTATGAGGACGAGGGGCGTAGCATTCTAAAACTCCTGAACGGGGGCTTTTAAGCAGTTCATGGGATAGGAGTGTTCTGCCAGTCGGAGGCAAGTGGTGGTAAAGGTGGAAAGTTTGTCCATTCTGGGCTACTTTAGACACTGATCGTACACTAATGAAAACATAGTTATGAATATTATATTCCATAAATAAATCCATAAATGTTTTTTTGCTTTGGTAATTTGTACCACTGAAGCTCTATTTCACACTTCAAACACTGTTTGTAAATGACGATATATTAGTTCCATTGGAAACCTTGACCATCTTCTTTCTCTCTGATGTCTGCTGTAGTGCAGAGTAGCAGCGACACTCCCCTCGCTCCCTCTCCTCAGACCACAGACTCTTCCACCCAGACATCACAGCCTACACTGGCCGCCCACGCCCAAGGCCATGTCACACTGCAACGGGGTAACAACAACAGTAGGATGCCTCGCCGGCCTCGGCCATCCTCCATGGTGGACTACCAGAGCTACCAACACACACAGCAGCTGGTCAGGAAAATCCTGGAGCAGCCAGCAGCCCAGGGCATGACCCCTGAAGTCCAGGAGCTGATGGACAGCATACGAACTGTCCTGCAGTCAGATCAGGAGCACATGGAGGAGGCTGTACGCTGTGCCAGCTATATTGAACAGGTCAGTTCAAAATGCAAAAACATTCATCATTCAGTACAAAGTACAACAGTGATACTAATATTATTAGAAAGCTAATATTATTCTATATGTTTCTCAAAGTTAACATGAAAAACATTGTGTTAGTCTGCACCATACATAAATACATACATAAGTAATACATAATACATACATAAATGAAACCCTGACGTGACAGACAGCTGGACAGAACAGAGAGATAGAGAGGCTGATGGAGGGAAAAGTCCATTTGTTGAGGACTATTTTCAGCAGCAGATGAACCCACATTTGGTGCTCCAGTAAGTATTTGGGGCAGCAGGACAGTGTGTGTGTGACCAATGAGTGTGTCCATGGTAATGAAATAACATGTCGACCAGTGAATCAGTGTGGATGTGTTTCACAGATTTATACATATCAGGCTTTGTTTCACACACAGTCCTTGTTAGTAGATACATTCATTGTTGATTTGTCTCTGCACATGTGATTTGTTGACTAAGAAAAATAGAGAGCATAACTTCACCTTTAGACTGCAGACATTTGATTAAAAAGGTGAAAACCAATGAAGACACCTGCACACACTGTGACAAAAGTACTGTCTACTGTTTACTTTATATATTTAGCTAAGAGACTATTGTTTATCTTATATTGTATCTTTTTCATACCTCCTTTATTTTGTATACAAGTGTCTGTCTGGCTGTCTTGTATGCTACTGGAAATTCAATTTCCTTGAGGGAGTCATCCCAAAGGGATCAATAAAGTGCAGTCTAAGTCTAAGTCTAAACGTACAATGTGGACTGACAATGTTTTTGTTATAAAGGGTTATCCAGAGAAACACACTTTGGTGTCTCTGTCAAAAATAATGATTGTGACCATAATCTAAATGTTTTTTGCTTTGGTAATTTGTACGACTAAAGCTCTGTTTCACACTTCATACACTGTTTGTAAATGATGATATATTAGTTCCATTGGAAATCTTAACCATCTTCTCTGATGTCTGCTGTAATGCAGCCTCGCCCTCTTCTTCCAAGTATGTAGGAGAAACTATGGTGGCTGCAAAACTCATGAAAAATGTGTAAGGCCCTATGTTTAGTTTGTCCGTTCTGGGCTACTCAAGAAACATGGTGGTTCAAGATGGCTAGAAGAGGACCTGTAGTGTCTGTAGATATAAAAGTCTCATTCTAAAGATAAGATAGACTTTAATGGTCCGACACCAGGGAAATTCACTTGTCACAGTAGCTCATATATACAAGGTTGATTCTTATTCTTATTTTCAGGGGATTATAGTGAAAACAGAGTTATGAATATTATATTCAATTTCTGCCATATTCTGTAAATAGAACAGACCTTTAATGAATTATATTTTGAGGTGTCATGAATAATAGTTTCCCATTTGCTTTCAGGTGTTCACTGACTCAGACATGCGTCCCAGTCAACCTAAACCTCCCAGCAGCAGCAGCAGCAGCAGCAGCAGCAGCAGCAGCAGCAGCAGCAGCAGCAGCAGCAGCCAGTAGGCAGTTCCTCCCAGACTTTCCCTCGCCCTCCCAGGAGAAGGCCTGGTCTGCTGCACCTGCAGAGCTGTGGAGACCTCAGCTCCTTTACCTGTGCTGCGTTTGAGGCTCTGGAACATCGAGGAAACAGCAGAAAAACAGGGTCAAGGGCTGGCTCTAGAGCAGAATCCAGAGCAGGGTCAAGGACAGGGTCCCGCCTAGATCATCCTGAACGGCCTCACAGTCTGATTGGAGTCTTTAGGGAGACGGTGCTTTGAAGGAAAACCAGTGGTATTAAAATATGTTGGAGGGCAACACAGCTGGATGCTGCCTTATCTGTTGCTAAACTTCCAGAAAAACTATTAGAACCCAACCACTGAGGAGGATTGGTGTGTGTGATGTGTGCAGATGAGTGTGTATGAGTGCAGTTTTTTAAAACTATTTTTGTTCTGCTTACATTGTTTTTGTCAAATCCCCAAAAATATGGGCACCTTGTATTGAAACATAGTACCCAGCATCCAATGTTTGTATGCTTTTATTGAGATTTTAATATTGTAACAGGTTTGCATTTCTTCCGGTCAACAGCTATAAATTAAGAAGAATTCTTTGACATTTATTTTGTATTTAATGGCCACATGCCACATATTAATAAAAGAGTAATGCTTTACTTAAGAAGTATAGTACTAAATTTAATAGGAATGGAAAGAAAAGTACATATTCATCCATTATTCATTTATTATTGAAAAACTTTATTAAGCTGGATTGTGTGCTTGTCTGACCTGCTGTGCACTGACTAAAAGAAGCAGTCTGTCAAAAGAAGAAGTTCTTTCCAGGAAACAACAAAACTTGGTTGTCAGTCAAGAGTCTGTTGACTTTCTGCAAAGCAGCCTCTCGTGGTGCACTTTGTAGCAGAGGAGGATTATATGAAAGTGGATGATGTGCCACAGCTAGCATAGCTTCCTCTGTCAACAACAGTTTGCAAATGGCACAATTATGCACACTCAGAATTAACACTTTAACTTTTTGTGAAAGTTCCATGCAGAATAAGGTGTAGTGCTTCCTTTGCAATGAGTTAATTTTTGTCCAACTAAATGTTGGAGTGAGTGGGAACTAACATTGACATCATGCAAAGGTAGTCATAGCAATTACTGTTGATGTCCCTGGACAACTAAAGTCAGCTGTATGTTTGCAGAATTGGCCATGCATGTTCATCAGAATTTGAATAAATTTGGTTTAATTGTTGAACACAGGCTTTGGCTGATGTGAGGTGTTTCCTTTTTCTTGCACTTTGTCTTATTTGTAATTACTATTAGAGTATTTGCAGCTTTCTGAAAAATCTTGTTTCCCAGTCATAAATTTGACTTTAATGTTGCCATAAATGGTATTATAAGTAAGGTCAGTATGTTACGGGAAATCAGAAACTAATATCTCCCACATAATGTGACACAGTATAATAAACTGGCATTTAAGAATGTTCTATGAAGGCTGTAAACATAGATTTCTTGAGCTATCCTACTTTTATTTCCATTATCTGTATCACTGCTGTTTGTCCTGGAGGTGGATGATTGTCCTGAGGTTTTACCATCAAAACTGATGCTGCGCACAGGAAGACGATGATTCTGAAGAGAGACATTGAAAATCTACCTAGCATCCGGTTTTGGAATTTGAAATATAAAGTCTGACAAACACAGTCTGATACATGTAAAAAATAAAGGCTTGAGCCACACTTGACATGTGACATAAACACTGGCTTTATCATTAGTTTCAGTATTACAGAACTATATGCACATAACGTGTATACGTGTGTTTTTGCTGTTTACTGACTGGATAGTTCACCTGTTTTGCATTTTCACACTGACACACTGGGGCAGGAGACATTACTGACACCCTATCTATGCAGAGGAGAGGCTGTTTAAGATCGGTTAAAATATGTGTGCTGGTTCTGAATTATTACTGACTGCAGGTCAGCCGTGTTGCATTGAATACAGTCCATTTACCACTTCACACTCTTCTGATTCTTACTGACCTCTTATTGACCTACTGTCAACCTTTTACTCAAGTGCCTAGTTTTCTTCATCAGGCAGTTCCTTGTCCTGTTGTAGTTAAAGTAAAGAAGTGAGATATCAGGGTCATCAACATCCTGACACTTCCTCCTCACCTTTGACAGGTTTTAAACTGGCCCAGTTTTTAATTTCTTTGGCTTCTGATGCTCTGCCTTTTTTGCATTTATAACCCCTAACCATACATATACAAGCAGTGGTGTTAAACAGGGCTGCTCATTGTCCCCACATCTGTCTTGCTTACTTCCCAACTTGTTGCAACTTGATAAATGGGACAAATTGAAAGGTTGACCTGACTTTGGATCACCAAAGTCAAGGATTCATCCTCTCTCATCGAATTTTATTGTACTGATCCGATCATGAGGTGAATAAAGGGGAATAAAGCGGTGGACTGACTGACTAACATTGCCAATGCTAGAGCGAAAAAGAAAAGAATCTACAGAAGAAATATTTTGCTATTTTGTCGCTTTTAAACATCATAATTTGTATCAATGCACAGCCGTATATTCCCATTCCAGTGTACTATATTGTCAAGACCAAATGAGGAAATCTGAAATGTTAGGTTACAAAACAGAAATGTTACAGTGCAATTGCATTTCTAAGATTTTCTACAGGAAGAGAATTCACAGCATAAAAATTCTCATGAGATCATGAGGGTTCATTTAGACACCACAGTCTAAGCCAAAGTCCTTCTGCAAGTCATTTATTGTTTTATACTGTTCCAAACATTCTGGCTCTGGTACAGGAATGTAACTCCAATAGCTAGAACATCACAGAAAAAAGCTAGCAAATAAATAAACATTGTTGCTGCTTACAGGAAGTTTTCTTGTATGTTTTTTTCTTTAGACACATTGAGAGTTAACATTTCAGTTACATTCAAAATGAGTGCACTTATAAATACTTTTAGCCAACCCTGCAGCCTGCCACCAGCTTCAAGTGCTTGTTTTCTTGGTTAGCTTCATTGTGTCACGCTAACCTACAATCCCTGACCGACCGTGGGGGAAAATATCAGACACCTTAAATTATCTTGTGCTCTAGCTGTATATACAGTATACACATACATGTCATTTCACACGTTTTCTACATTCCAGTCAGCTTGAAAGACCCCTCACAATGCTTTCTAATGACTGAAGCTTGCTTATAGTCCAACCCAAACACACAAATCCATTAGAAGTATATACCTTTACATAGTTTTCTATATATTTCATCTATAATTGTACTTTATATATCCAGCTGGTTTTTGTTTGAACATGGAGTACATTGGTTGTAATCACACACCACACACACACACACACACACACACACACACTAGAAGTGAGAATGGTACAGCGTAATCACGTGGCTCTAGAGAAGGCCATGTTTAAAGTCCAAAAATGGCTGCCGTAGCCCTAGTCCTCCGTCAGTATCAGTTTTAACACCATAAAAAGTCCAGTATTAGTAGTAAGGCCATGATGAGCTTCATTGATGAGGACAGACTTTTGGAATAAGCAGTGGGGGTTGAAGTTGGGGATACATGTTACCATTTTTCTTTAAACTAGGGGGGGTGTAAAAAGAGAACACAAGTCCTGTTAGCAATGTCAAACAGGAAATTAAAAAACTGTGTGATGTATGCAGGTATATTCCCAGAGAAACAGCAGGTAAGCAGCTGGAAGGAGTTAGTGTGTTCAAATACTTCAGTAAACTGCAGAAAAGAAGCTCCACAGTTTCACAAAAAAGTCCAAATGTAGTTATTCTTGCATTATGGATGTGCTCACCTTTAGTTATGTTGAAGCAAATTTCTATTCAGACTAGTTTAGTTTTACTGTTTTTGGGTTTTGAGTTTTTGAGTAAACGCATCAATTCAACTTCAGTCCAATCTGAAGTTGTAGTTGATGTCTGGTATTTGATGAGTTACATATGTGTTTAGAGTCTATGGGAATAATCTGAAAATAAAAACAAAACACATCTTTAAAAAATCTGATTTAGGATCCAAAATTTTGATTCCCATCTTAAAAATAACTGGTTCACAATTCTATTTTTTGCACTCAGAAACTAATGTCACTTGAGTTACCATGAAACTTAAAGATGTATTCTATACCTTACAAGTTTTGTCCTTATTCAACCAACCAATCAGTTTACATGAAGAACAAAGGCATAATTAGTACACAATACATGAAACATCAATTTTATAATACATTTTTTGTTTTGGATCTGACCCCTGCTCAACCTGTTAGGTGGCATAAAAGGCAATGTTAAATAACTTGTAATTACAGGTCTTTTGAATTGACTCCTTATAAGTGTGGCATCCAGCAGGGACAACTGGATCATATATCATATATGTATGTATGTATGTATGTATACATGTATGTATGCCTTGACCTATCACTTGACCTCCTTGTACATGGATATTATATAGAGAACGTCTTCCAGTTCTACCAGTGAAAGTAAACCAGATTAAAATGTGCTCACATGTTGTAGTTGAAACATATGTTTCATCTGTGCACATTAAAAACATTGAAAAACAAACAGTTCAACAACGTTAACATGTTTTGTCCCTATCCTCAAATAAGACAGGCACAGAAATCCTCCTTAGATTGCTTCTGTTTTTTATTTCATGTTAGCTTGTGTTGTGTCATCTCAGCACTTTTGCCAGTGTTGTGCCAGCACTTTTAGCCTATTACCTTCTCACTATATGCCTGTTGACCATTTTCCACAACCTTTGTTTTTAGATTTTCCCTTTTAGAGGCAACCACTGATTTCCCAATCAGCTGACTTACAGATACCAGTTAACGGTGACAACACTAATGCTCACTGTGATGGATTATCAAGTTTCAAAGTTTTGCAAACTGATTTCATTGATGATGGCAACAATATCTTATTGCACTTTGAAAGTGACCAGCAGTAATGCAAATAATGTGTATTTTGTAGTAAATAGGATAGAACATAGAGTAACTGCCATTACTGTCATTTTATTTTATAATAATAATGATAAGTTTATAATAAAACTAATAGTGTAATTATAAGCACCATTCAAATTGGAAAAACAAGCTACGGTGTTGTTTTGTGTCTAAAATACACTGAACACTAAAATAAGAAAGAAATCTGAGTAATACACCATGTTTCAGGTTCTTAAACAACACAAAAGAAACAAAAAGCCAGAGTTTGACCCTGGGCTGTTTGTGTAGCAGGAACAGAAGTAAGATGACTTCACTGAAGACAGTGTGGCCTGGGGATGCATGCAGTTAGTGCCATGTATTCCCTCTGACTGACTGCACTTCAGTAACTGTAGAAAAAATACAGCTTTGTCAGAATGCAGTGCATGCATTGTGTTTCCACTGAGCGAAAACAAACTGATCCACACTATCTGCTGTGTTACAGCTATTATATATTTTATGTATATAAAATGTCCCTCTGTCCTGTCTCGACTGATAATGACTTAAGTATTATCATTTATTGTAGTCATAAGAACAGAAAAAAAAATCCAAAATAACAGCAACAACAAAAAAGGTTATTAAATGATGCTACATCTAATGAATGTGTATGGAAGAGGTCTTTGGTGATCACTTTAAATGTCTCTATCATTTACCTAAATTATGATGTAAATTTCCAAAGCACTAACGGAGCCATGTCATACTCACCACTCTGCCACTCTTAGTTATTGTCAATTACACTTCACACCTCTGGAACTAATGTTTAACATATAAACCCTTTTATTAGCTAAAAGGGCATAATCTCTTCCCAAAGGTTTTTACAGGCAATCCAAAGTTTCCCTGAAAGAAACAAATAACTAATAGAAGCAACTGAATGACTTCTTCATAATTAAGAACAATATTAAGAGCAGCAGAGTGGTGACTAGAACATGACTGCTGTTGTACTGATGGAAATAGTGCTATGGAAAATGTTTAATGTACATCCCCCAGAACTGACAGTATGGTATGTACAGCTGCAAATGGAGTCCTAAGCTCACTCCACATTATTTACATCATCCACAAAACAGAAGCAAATTCAAGCCTTGGTGTCCATTTGTGTGCAATACAGGAGGCAAAGTAATGTTTCACTTTCTCTTTCCAGTCTAAGTGGACTAAAGGGACTGACAGTCCATTCCTGCATGTGTGCAAACACCTTGACATTGGGACATCGTATCAGGCCATCAGGTTTGGTGTAAAAGGATCTGAGAGTCAGCTTCATGTAAGAGGCTTATCAATTTGAAGGGGAACAATGTGGGTACTGTATGCAAACAAACAAATTTAACTTCCCTCCATGTTGCTGCTTCCTTGCAAATGAGCAAATAAACACCGAGGGAAGTAAAATTTTCCCCTTAACGGGGGAGCTACTGCTGGTGCTGCTCTATGTATAGAGAATTTTAAAAATCAAACATGGAAACTACTGTAACAACAGACTACAGTAGAATTAGAAAGTTTTCCTGTTGGAAATGGAAGCGCAAAATGGAGCTGCAGCATCACCTCCTCAACAACATGTGGAATGTGACGAGGGTGAGTGTGTGTTACACACTCGTTTGTCTGCAAGATTCACACACTCCTGTGAGCAAAGCTCTGTATTTTGAGTGGATTGTAGTGGCAGGAGGGAGAGCTGAGAATAAAAGAAAGCCCGGTCTCATAAAATGTAGCTACAACATGAATGCACATAAAATAAAAATGAAAAGAAAGATTTTCTCACATAAATGATAGTGGAGGACACAGGCACTGCCAGTGAAATAGCAGCATGGCAGAAAGCACAGTCTGGGTGTGAAGGTCAGGGTTGGATGTTCAGTCTACAATCAAGTTTCAGTTCAAATCTCATCAAATGAAGGTTTTACTGTGTAAGAAGTTCTCGTTCATCAATATGTTGAGTTTCAAAACATGGAATAACATTTTAGGATTCTGGGGGACTACTAGATGCATCAGGTGTAAACACCTTTTCATCAATTGTACCTTTAAGTACAAACAAATCCTGTGGTGAATAACGATGGATAGTTTGAAATCTGTGTTATTGTCACTTGGAGACGAGGCTGAGCAACTCAACAATCTGACTAACACCTCACTATGGTCCATCAGTGTGGATAGAAGGGTACAGGATAAGCACTGTGCTGAGCAGAGGGGTTGGTTTGGAGAGTGACAGATGACAGAGATTTAAAGGGTGTGTGAGGTCAGGGCTTTGTCTTAAATGTAAACAGGCTGCTCCTGGGCGGTCAGCAGGCGGTACATGGCTGCAGGCATTGTCTTCATGTGGATCTAAGAGTCAAAAACAGAACAAAGTATTCAGTTCATGGAGTTAGAATAGTAAATAGCTTTAAAGATTAAGAACCAAAGGCTTTTGCTAACCCAGATATCCCACTAGACAATAGTAAAATACTGATACTGTGATACTATAATACTGTAGTACAGTTCTCAGTAAAGTAGAACTGCCAAATGAACACTTGTTATTAAAGTTAATAAAACATAGCACATTTGTTGCGGACTAATTTGTGAACATTTATACATCAAGATCTCTCCATCTCTATCTCCAGACCTTTAAGGTCAGGATGTTGTTTTAAAGCTTGTGTATTGAGCTTCTTACACAGGGTGCACTGGCATGCACCTTTGGGTGTCATGTAGCTGCTGTTGCTGTTTATAACCAAGCAAACAGAACAGTTGGAAGTCCTTGCTGAAAAGCCAATTAGAAGACATTTGATGCTGTTTCTTAGCTGAGCTGTGACACTCACTGCTAATAATCACATGGCCACAGAGTACAGAAATCCATTTTTTTCCTGTTAGTTCCTTCATGTACTAAGTGGCAGGAGGGCTTTGGTATAAACAGCAAAAGTGTTATGGTGTATGTTTCAGATCCAGATCCAGTGTTTGTTCTGGTGTCCAGTATGACGTCTCACCTCTCCCACGGCGTTGGACAGGATGTGGACAATTTTCTCATGGGGCGTCGCCACCACACTCTGGCTATTAATTTCGATAATGCGGTGACCCACTCTGACCCCGCCCCGTTCAGCGATGCCCCCACGCATAAGGCTGCAGATCTGTTGAAGGGGCAGACCAATTCTTTTACATGACAAATCAAATTTCACTCAATTTAACAGAAGTGCACATATCATTTAAAGGAAATCTGAGCAGAACCACAAAGCTACCGACAATGCCATTCTGAACGCTGAAGCCCAGCTGGTAGCGGAGGTCTGGCCGTCTGATGAGTACAGTGGTCACTGGGGGACATCTGACAATGTTGAGCTTGATCCGGGACTGGTTCTTCAGACCCTACATGCAGAATGCATACGGTATCAGTGACTACACAAACATACTGTATGATGTCAGTGGCGGTTTTGGAAAAATTCTACTGTCGATCCCTCTCTGGATGAAGACTTTAGAAGAAGCTAGAAGCTTTTTAAAAAAGTTTAGACTAAAAAGACACTAAAACTGCCATACATGCTTTCATCTTATCACAGGTGGTCATTTACCACAGACTGTACAAAAGTCTGCCATATATCTTTTAATTACAACAAGGTAGGTTGGTAGGTAGGTACGTAATGTCATACACATACCTTGATAATGCTCTGGCAGGTGGACAGTGGGAGTCCCACTAGACTGGTCCCATTAATGGACATAATCTGGTCTCCTATGTTCACTCTTCCAGACCTCTCAGCCGGCCCAGCATGCATCATATTGGCAATGATGACAGTGGGAAGGATGGAGCCCCACCCACTCTCCACAATGACCACACCCAGAATTTCCCCCTTCGCTTTTTCTATGAACACCTGAGGTCACAACAAGCAGGATGGAAGCAAACAGAAATAACACCAAATCATTTGAAAGTCAGAGTGAAATTGTTTGAATGTTTTTCTTACATGATGCATGTATGTAGTTTTAGTTGTACCATGTAACCTATGAACTATATATATATATATATATATATATATATATATATATATATATATGGTATATAAAAAGTTGTGAGAGACGTAGTCTTTGTTCATTCCGTTGCATGTCAATGATACTTTACTTACATCTTTGCAGTTTTCAGACTTGGAGAAGTGGATGAGGTCATCATTGTACATGTCCTGGGTGTTGAGCAGGTCACTGTACTCCTTCTGGCTCAGGTCCTCAGGGTTTATGCCATTGGCCCGTAAGAATTCCTGATAAGCCACACTGAAGGCCTGCCCAATAGACTGGGCAATCAACTGGGCCTAGAGGATATGATGGATAGGAGGAGAAATTTTGAAATAATTGTAATCATTATTTACATTAAAGTATCTTATGGTCCACTCAAGCTCTTTTTAATCAATTGCTGTGAATTTCACAGCTGATTAAAGTGTCAAAATTAACATTACAAAAATCGAATGGGGACCCATCTGACAAGCAAAGCTATCATGACTGCTGTTAGACTCACATCCTCAGATTCAAACACATGGCATATCATCTTGTACTGGCGCTTGCTGTCTTGACCCGGGTCTGAGGCTTCCACATTCTCCTGAGAGTCGGGTCGAGGCATCCTGCGCCGGGCCATCAGAACCACGATGTTGCCAATGTCTGCAATGTAGGAGATGGTCCGCAAAGGGTGGTCCATCATGATCTCCTGGTAGTCAGAGAACCATAACTTATCAGCTAAATCTGGGGTTTGAAAGCAAACTACGCAACCAAACATACCAAATGTAACTTTGCCACAGGACAAATCATTGCATTTCACTGCACACGCATGTTTATGTATGGATGATATGCACTTTCTTCATTGGTGGGAGGTGTCTACGGGGTTCACCAAAGTATACTTAAGACTTTATAAGACCTTTTTAAGACCACAATGATTGGAATCAAATACCTGATGCCTATGATATCAATAAAAACAGCAAGGACAATATAGCATTAAACAGTAAACAACAGTATAATAGTGACCATATCATCATATCATTAACTATTCATTAAACGTGACAGCAGCAGAAAATGGCTGGATAAATAGATGGATGGCTAACCAAGAAAAAAATATCTAATTAAAACTCCTGCAAGGAACTTTAATTTTCTGTTGGAACCTGTGGACAAACGTGGAGTGTTTCCAGCACCTTGTTTCACCTTATATATGTAACCGCTTATCCTCATCAGGGTCACAGTGGGGCTGGAGCCTATCCCAGCTGACTTTGGGTGAGAGGTGGGGTACACCCTGGAAAAGTCGGCAGCTTATCGCAGGGCACAAGTAGTATTGACCAATCACATCTGATTGCAACAGTCCACGTGGAGTTTAATATGCAGACTGCATGGGCCAAAATGCAAACTTGAAACTTCTGATGACAATTTAGCTTTTAGTATAGATCTGCATTCATATCCAAATAATAGAGATGAACAGAAATCATCATCATGGTTCTGTGCTTGTACCACTTCTATTCAGTTTATATATGCTTCCTTTAGGAAACATTATTAGGAATCACTCCATTAAGTTTCATTGTTATGCCGATGACACCCAGTTAGCTCAAGCATGCCTTAAGGATATAAAAAGTTGAATGACCTACAATTTTCTGATCTTAAATTCAGACAAAACTAAAGTTCTTATAATTGGACCCAAACACCTGTGCATGCAGAAAAACTAGTCCACGCATTTGTTACTTCTAGGCTGGACTATTGTAACTCTTTGTTATCAGGCTGCTCCAATAAGTCTCTTAGGACTTTGCAGCTAATTCAGAATGCTGCTGCACGTGTTTTGACAGGAACCAAGATCAGAGATCACATCTCTCCCATTTTGGCTTCCTGGTACTGACTACCTGTTAAATCTAGAATAGAATTTAAAATTATTCTCCTTACTTACAAAGCTCTTCATGGTCAGGCACCATCATATCTAAAAGAGCTCATAGTACCTTACTACCCCTCTAGAACACTGCGCTCTCAGAATGCTGGGTTCCTTGTGGTTCCTATAGTCTCCAAAAGTAGATTGGGAGCCAGAGCTTTCAGCTATCAGGCTCCTCTTCTGTGGAACAAACTACCATTTTGTGCTCTCTGCTCCTCTCTATCTTTAACTCAAACGGTTGTGATAGATGACTGTCTACCAATGAGCTTGGGTCTGCTCAAGGTTTTCTGGAAGTTTTTCCTCACCACTGTCACCAAGTGCTTGCTCATGGTAGAACTGTTGGTCTCTGTAAATAATATTATAAAGAGTACGGTCTAGACCTGCTCTGTATGGAAAGTGTCATGAGATAACTTTTGTTATGATCTGGCGCTATATAAATAAAACTGAATTGAATTGAACTGAAAATTTAAATCATTCTTATTTACACTTCAGTTCATAATCAGACTAACAGAGGTCTGTTATCTGTTTTCTACACTGGAGGCCCAGAAACATCAGCCATTAACCCCAGATGCTAAATAGTCATCAGATTATCGCAGATGGGTTCAAGACAGTTTTGTTTTGTTTTTTTAATTTACCCTTTAAGGAAACTGACACCAATACTTACAAAGATCTGTCCTATATTAGGATGTGAAGTAAGGTCAACAGCAGACTCAGTTGGAATACCTTAGCCATTAGTGTATCAGGTAGCTACTATTAGTCCATGTTAGCCCCAAAGGTTATGCATACCACTAATATAACAGGGGTGGTTGTGGCTCATGAGGTAGGGTGGATCATCCATTAATCAGATGATGGGTGGGTCCATCCCTGGCTCCTCCAGTCTGAAAGTTTCTTTACTTGTGGATGATCTTTTTATGAAGACCTTCTTATCTCTGCTATTTCACATATTTCACAGTCTTGTATAATCTCCTGACTGTTAAGATGGTTAAATGGTTAGCATCAGAGGTCTTGGAATATTTAAATTGCTGGTGATACAAGGGTCCTTATTCAGTGAGGTGACAATTTGAGTGAGTACCTGGGAGTCAGCATTGAGAACTTTGATTCTCTGGGTGGAGATGAAGAGATCCACCTCTGTCATGGGCTGAGGCTCCCCCTCAGATGCCTAAACACATATACACAACCATTTTTACAAAGTAATATTAGACACACATTCATAAGACATACATTCAGGCATTAAAAGGCCAAAACTTTAACTTTATTATAAGCAGAGGGCACAATAGAAGATAAAACAGCTGCTAAATGAATTGCACTTTCTCATCCATAAACCCCAAAGTAAGTCTTTGACTGAGAGACAAGTTTTCAAGACTTCAGCTGCAGAGCTAACTCTAACAACTCCTCACAGATGAATGCCATAGTTTAGCTTTCTAACTGGGTTCTTTCCACCTGATTTCAGTACACAATGAAAATCTAGTAGCTTGAACTGCAGTTAACAAAACTGCTTCTGTCATTGTAGAAGTAATAGGACATTAGTTTTTGTGTGCAGAACAAACTTTTCAATCCTTCAAAAAATTGTAAAATGCTATGGTATGCTATATAAGACAGTATTAAGACATACTTCTATATACTTCTTGCTGTCAGAGTCACATGACAAGTTTAGTTTCATCTCTGTATGTCAAATACAGAGATACAGAACATGTTTAGCCTAGCTTTGCACAAACACTGGGAGCATGGCCCTTCACAGTGGTATATTATACTGTATATTATATACCGTAATTTTCAGACTATTGAGCGCACCTGAATATAAGCTAAATTTAAAAAGAAAATACATTTTGTACATATATAGGCCGCACTTGAATATAAGCCGCAGATTTTCATGTTGTAACATGAGAAATTTACACAGAAAAACGGTACACAGAAGATTTTTTAAAATTTTTAATTTAAGATTACGTGCAGTAACTTCATGTTCCCCTAAGGAGGAAGTTGTTATCATCTCCCCACTGCTAAGCATTTCTTGTGGGGTATGACAAAATCAGATCAACCTAAGGCCAAATATCAATGCCGTGTATATTCCACATTCCATGAAAAATGTTTGACTGAAATTATTCTTATTCATTTCAATATTGTAGCAGGTTAAGGTGGAATTCATTTTAACAATTAATATAGTGTTGGGTTGTTTAGTCACCAAAAACAAATCATATTTTATAAGGTCATTATAAGGAAATTCAGTCAAGTAATAAGTAAATTCAATGTAATTTGTTTTCATTTGTTATTACATGTTACAATTTGCACAAGATAAAATTTCAAAATAATATTGTTAAAATTGAGACTTTTAGCTTTGAGTGGCATGGCTCTGTGGATAGTCATGCATTTCTGTCAACCACTTTGGCACAGTCAGGAATTCTTCTTTTTTTCTTCCTTTTTTTCTTTTTTGTTGGCCTTTTCAAGTTTATTGTATAGAGACAGCTGAAGAGTGACAGGAATGTGGGGAGAGAGAGATGGGGAATGACATGCAGCAAAGGGCCGCAGGTCGGATTCAGACCCTGGGCCGCTGCAGCAAGGACTGAGCCTATGTACATGGGGTGGATGCTCTACCAACTGAGCTAATCAACACCCCCAGTCAGAAATTTTTCGACACATTTTAGATGAATTGACATGAAATTTGAAATTGCAATTTGATACATGGTTCCCAGGAGATCTATGAGAATATAGAATGCCTGCCTTTCACTTAGCATCACCATCAGGTCTAGCTTTTTAGTTGACTCTGACTGTTTGGGTTATGTTGATCTTACAGTATGTTGAAAGTAGCATTTAGTTTAAAGTACTGCAATGCCCATTTACACAGAGCAAGGCTGTAGACTCTGTGGCTCAGACCTCTGTCTGTACGACACTGTATTTATGATCAGAACTCATGGTAGTTTTGCAGACAAAAGGATGTGGGTTATTGTACAGTTACACATAGTATCAGCAGCAGAGAAGGAAAGCACACTGACAAACCCAGTAAGACCTCACAGTGTCAGAAAGATTACAGTTCTTTCCTGCATCCAGCAAGCTCCTATCCAGTATAACAAAAGATACATTGCCCTCCGAGGCAAATGTATTTTGTGACTTTGGGCTATACAAATAAAATTTGAATTTGAATTTGAATTTGTTCCAAATAGTGAATGACACAAAATGTCTCATATGGAAGGAAAAAATGGAGAGGGGACTGGAGACCTGAGGAAGGGACCTAAACAATGAACATCACCTCCAACCATACAAAGGTGGTTGCTGGATTCAGGAAAATGCCAACAATTCATCAGAATGACACAAAGGATGGGACAGTTACATAAACAGACAACAGAAGGTGTGCTTGTCAGTGTGGAAAAGGAGACGGATATGTATGTACTGCACCTTCTTCTTGTTCTGGGCCAATTTCTGGGCCGTCTGCCAAGCATGGAACAAAGCAGACAGGAGAGTCATGGGTTAGAGCAGTGCATAAGACAAACTAACTGGATCACAGGGAGGGAAGGAGGGTGGGGCAGTCTATGTCAAATATAATAACCTTCATCTGTAGTGCAACTGTATTGTACAGTGTTTGTCATTTTGTTCACATTATGTTAATGTTTGTACGATTGTTATGCATTTGTTTGTCATGAACATCATAAGAAGAACATCATAAACATCAGAGTCTGGGATGAACATGAGGTGTGCCCTGTAGTCATGGTCTGTAAACCCTGTAACTTCAATCAAATCCTGAAAACTGGACCTGTGTTTATTAAGTATCATCACAGACCTACTTAGAAAGCACAATAATAATAATAATAATTTAGAACTGAGGTCTAAAACTAGTCCTATCTCAGAGCAGAGCAGAGTTACTGATAAAGATTTCTCTGACTTTCAGCAGGAGGAGGACTACTACTGAGAGATTCTCCCACTCAGCAAAACACCCGCTGAGAAACAAACTCTGGTCATTGGTAGCTTCATTTTGCAAAACATGAAGTTAGTGACACCAGCAACCATAGTCAAATGCATCCCTGGGGCCAGAGCAGGCGACATTGACTCAAATTTAGAACTGCTCATTCAGGATAAATGTAGATACATTAATACAGTTATTCACATTGGCAGTCATAATGACACGTTGTTATGCCAACCAGAGGTCACTAAAATGAACGTTGAGTTGTGTGTACGCATGCCAAAACAATGCCAAATAGGACTCCGTAGTATTCTCTGGACCCCCTACCAGTGATAACATGTTTAGCCACATCATCATTCAAACGCTCACTGATCAGGTTTGTTAACTGAGATCTGTGTTTATTTGTCAAAACCACACCTGACCAGTGCGTGGCTCTTTTGTTGGGGCTCATCTTTTAACTGTAAAATTAAAGTGTTATGTGGTCCTTCTCCTGCTGAAAGTCAATGAAGGAAGGAGTGGTCTTCCTGTGGTACAGAGGGAGTTTTTGGATATGTTGCCATGGAAGGTAATAGAAAAACAAAGTGCATTTGCATTGATCTTTCTCTACCAGTAGGTGTCTCTGTTGTTTTGGTTCCAGAACAGACTGAGACATTGACTGCCAGTCATTTTGGTACAGAACCGCATAGATTAGCTCTTTATCCTGTCAGTGTGAAAAGCTGGCAACTGCTTAGTTTGGACTGTATATCTATTTTGAAATCTGCTTTCCATTTTTTACTTTTGGGCCCTTATGTATGAAGCAACATGAAAAAGCAAGAAATTATGATGACATGATAAACAATTCAAAACAAGACATCTAAGCTATGAATGCAAAAGTATAATGCCAAAATAAATAAATATCTAAAATATAATTTTGGTATTTGCAAAGTTATTTGCAAAGTAGACAGTAAGCAATTTTGTTTATTTAAATACTATACACAAGTGTGTAGTGCAGATTGCAAAAAGATTGAAAAACATAAAAAATCTTAAGAGAGCATAAACTAATGTTTAGGACGGTACAGGTTTTTACACTCTGGTTTAAATTATTCAAATCTAAGCAAAAGTTTAATTTAATTTAATTTAAGTTTAATTGGTTGAGTACTTATTAATCTCCTAATAAAACGTCCTGTGATCTGAGTGTAAGTGAGGGAATGTAGGGAATAGAAAGGTTTGGTCAGGTAGTCCATTAAGACATTAATAGATAATAAGCAGCAGTTTGTAGTTCAACCTAAATGAAATGGGGAGTCTTTTTTTTTTTTTTTTTGTTACAAATGGACAAGCAATGTCGTGGAGACGTAAGAATGAGTTAAGATTTTCATCAAGACTGAAGGGTGCAACTGACACAATTAGTAGAAATGTTCTTGGCCCTGCATCAGGATTTCTATTTTGTTTTTGTTTAGGCCAGGGGTCTTCAACCAGAGGTCCGTGACTGCCTTTTTTACCAATAAGATTTGTGAGTATTAAAAAATATAACAAAAATGATATATGATACTAACATAATGTGACCAGCTGCTATGGGAAAAGAAAAAAAAGGAGAGGAAAGGTGTTGGCTGAAACACCAGTTCTTTGCTGCGAAATTAACATGAATCAATAACATTTCAAATGTTACTATTACTATTATGATAATATGTGAAGCAGAATGGATACATTTGTCACAGTTAATAAGGTAAAAAAGGTGAAAAAGTAAATCTAAAAGTTATTTTAGACGAGGCTTAAAATATGACACATTTTAAAAATATATTAAAATATATTACTGTAACTAGTTTATATATCAATTTAAATAGCTTATATATCAGTTGACATAGTTTATAATGTATATTAGTTTAAATCATTTTATATATGCTTGAAAGGACTCTCTGAACTACAGACAAACACTGTACAGTGGTGCATCCTTGGCTGAATACAGACTGTGGCACAAAGTTTAATTTGTTTGTTAACAAGTCACTTACAGAATTAACAAAAATTAGTGACAGCTAGATGACAGCTGATGATCTGCCATCTGCAATGTTTGTCCTTTGAACCGGAGAGAGTGACAGTCAGTAACAGCTAAAAATGAGAAGCTTCTGCCTAAATGCTTTTCACCAGGCTTTTCACAGAGATAAGAGGGAAAAAACAAGTTGACTTAAATCATTTCTGTGCGTGGATTAATTAATCTGTGCTCCTGATTGAATATCTTGGCATGAGACACCTGCTTTCAAGCTCGGTCTCTCCCTGTCTCTCTCACAAAAAAGCCATCCTTTAATGAAAACTCACAGGAGCTCTGCATGTTTACTGCTGTCTCCACACATAGGACATCTACTGTAAGCACCAGGCTTTTTTCCCACATTCGAGCTCTGACATAACGCACAAACACACCCACATTAGTGAATCCGTGCACTTTGCCAACCCAGCCGTCAGAACAGAGACAGTCATTGCTATGTGGTAATATAATATTTTCATATACACTAATTTGCACTATCATAAGAAGTGACATGTAGAGGCCAGCTGTCACTAGCAGGCTGTGGTGGACAAAACACAGTAGACTAAAGAAAAGAAGGGAGAGAGTGGTAAGTAAAGGACTTACTATGTGTACTGTACAACAGTGTGACAGAGTGTGTACTTTGCGCTTTCACCTTGATGCGGCTGACGGCCTCCTGTGCTTGCATCATGCGGATGTTCTTGGATGGTGTCTTATCTGACAGCAGCTGGGTGGAGCCCAGGTAGTTCGCTGCGAAAATGATCCCATCAATCAGGTCCTCGGGGTCACATGGGCCTGGGACTGGTGGGAGTTAGTGGTTCAGTTTCACTATATAATACAATTTTTACTTCACATTTATTACTGATATACACTGATATAGTTATGCCATGAAGTGAACTTTATAATTCATATATATGTATATGTATGTATGTATGTATGTATGTATATATATATATATATATATAGATATAGATATAGATATATATATATATATATATATATACACATATATGTATATATATATATATATATATATATATGTGTGTGGCATTGAAAAATGCAGCAAAACAAAACTTTCCCAGATTACTACTGAAAAATACTTTCCTTTACTCCAGTATCTATGTACACATTTACAGATTTGTGTAAGCATTTCTAAACGTTTTAGCCATCCTTTGCTTATTATTTCCTTCTAGAAATTCCTTAAGTTTCCATTATGAATTTTGACATATTTTAGCAATTGCCTGCCATATTTTTAATAGGTTGAATGCATAATGCCAGCTTCTAATGCCAAAACCCACTGAGTGAGTGATGATTTCTTTTTAACACGTAGTCTGTAGTTCTTTCTTGAAATCATATTACGTGTGAAAGAAGAAGATCAGATTTTGCAGTTATTTCTCGGTCAATATAGCACACACTGAGGAATTGATTACATTGATTGAACACTGATTGGATATCCACATAAAATGTTGCAAATGTTCCCTTTAATATCATCCATGAGCTGCTGACCTTGTTGACGAACAGCCCAATCTGCTGGCTAAATTAGACTAATTCAATTACCATTATTTTAGAATACAAGATTGGACCATAGTATCTCTCTCCACACCTCTCCTTCAACTGCTCCAGACCCCGTGGGATTTGAAAACCTCTGCACTAAAAGATGAAGCACTCACCTTCAACATATGTGGGGAAGGATGCAAGACTTTTCCTGGACTATTAATAGAAAAGAGAGAAGAATGAGTTTTTCAAACATGACTTCAAATGTCAAATGAGAGACAGTGCAGTGAATATTTAATGAAGAGAAAAATGTTGAACATACCTCTTTACTAGAGGGAGAAGATTCAAAGCTGTCATCTTGCAACAGATGTCTACTGGACGACTCTGCTCCAGGAGGAGATGGCGAGCCTGAACCGGGAGACTGCAGGGAGAGAATAAAGAAGGTAGAAGCAGAATACAAATTACTCGTAAATTTCTGTGGGTCAGACATTTCTCTAACTGCTCAACAAACTCAACAAACATGATCTACAACACTAGGTTTGTGTTTGTGTAGACTACAGAAATCACTGAGTCATGTTGAAGTATTATGATGATCGTCTTCAGCATCTGGAGATACTGAAATGCTTTGTATTTTATTATCAAAACTAGAACAGGCAGCACTTCAAGTGTTTTGTGAACGCAGATGTCAACAAGAGATACAGAGAACATATGAACCATGCAGGAATGTGTATAAGCTAATGACTGATGATCAAACAGCAATGATCAAGTTAAATATAAGTCAGATACATGCTGCATCTGCTATGGAAGCCTCATTGACAAAATCGGTGGTCTAGCAGGCCATTCGATAATTTAAACAACGCTGTCATATTGACAGATTAACACTGAAGGTGATCTACGCTACATGCCCCACCTGCTTGAGTGATAGACTAACTTACTGACTTTAACCACATGCATTGTGTTTGAGATACAGCTACTGCATTATGTGTGGTGCCAGGTTTCTTCATCTGTAGCTTTTTATCTAAGTTCTCTAAATGAGTTAGCATTGTGTTTCTTTTCACGTGAACTTTCTGACATTTTTGGGTGAAGTAAACAACATTTTACTTTTTTTCAAGAAAAGCGTCAACGGTGTAAAAAGTGAGTAATTTTTAATAACCATAACATCAGATTATTGAAGATTACTGAGCTACGAAAAGTGATTTAGTGAGGTTTTTACATGTATCCCTCCACTCTCATTGCTATGTTAGGCCCATAATTTCAACATCACAACTCTATCTTGAGATAACAAATGATGATCCGCTCATGAGATAAGATAAGATGAGATGAGATGAGATGAGGTGAGATAAGTTAAGATAAGATGAGATGAGATGAGATGAGATGAGATAAGATAAGATGAGATGAGATGAGATGAGATGAGATGAGATGAGATGAGATGAGGTGAGATAAGTTAAGATAAGATGAGATGAGATAAGATAAGATAAGATGAGATAAGATAAGATAAGATAAGATAAGATAAGATGAGATGAGATGAGATGAGATAAGATAAGATGAGATGAGATGAGATGAGATGAGATGAGATGAGATAAGATAAGATAAGATAAGATGAGATGAGGTGAGATAAGATGAGGTGAGATAAGAGATGAGATGAGATGAGATGAGATGAGATGAGATGAGATGAGATGAGATGAGATGAGATGAGATGAGATGAGATGAGATAAGATAAGATAAGATAAGATAAGATGAGATGAGGTGAGATGAGATGAGGTGAGATAAGTTAAGATAAGATGAGATGAGATGAGATGAGATGAGATGAGATGAGATGAGATGAGATGAGATGAGATAAGATAAGTTAAGATAAGATGAGATGAGATGAGATGAGATGAGATGAGATGAGGTGAGATAAGATAAGATGAGATGAGATGAGATGAGATGAGGTGAGATAAGTTAAGATAAGATGAGATGAGATAAGATAAGATGAGATACGTTACGTAGATATGTTACCGATGAGAAACGGTAACATCCTGACCAGGCTGCTCAAGGATGTTTTACCTCTAGTTAGCACTTCTTTATTGGATACGATTAGTCTTTATTATCAGGATATGTACCACAGTCCTTTAAAGTAGCTGTTATTAAACCTCTTCTTAAAAAGCCCACTCTAGATCCAGAGGTTTTAGCCAATTACAGACCGATATCAAACCTTCCCTTTCTCTCTAAGATACTTGAGAAAGCTGTAGCTAATCAGCTGTGTGACTTTCTCCATAAGAACAGTTTATTTGAGGATTTTCAGTCAGGATTTAGAGTGCATCATAGCACAGAGACCGCATTAGTCAAAGTTACAAATGACCTCCTAATGGCATCAGACAAAGGACTCATCTCTGTACTTGTCCTGTTAGATCTTAGTGCCACATTTGACACCATTGACCATCAAATTCTTTTACAGAGACTGAAACACCAAATTGGCATCAAAGGAACCGCCCTAAACTGGTTTAAGTCGTATTTCTTAGATCGATCTCAGTTTGTTCACATCAGTGATGAATCCTCCATGCATACCAAAGTTTGTCACAGAGTTCCACAAGGTTCTGTACTAGGACCACTTCTATTCAGTTTATATATGCTTCCTTTGGGGAACATTATTAGGAATCACTCCATTAATTTTCACTGTTATGCCAACGACACCCAATTATATTTATCAATCAAGCCTGATGAAACCATCAGTTAACTAAACTCCAAGCATGCCTTAAGGATATAAAAAGTTGGATGACCTACAATTTTCTGATGTTAAATTCAGACAAAACTGAAGTTCTTGTAATTGGACCAAAACACCTCAGAAACTCTCTTTCTAGAGACTTAGTTACTTTAGACGGGATCACCCTGGCCTCCAGCTCCACTGTAAAGAATCTTGGAGTTGTTTTTGATCAAGATTTGACATTTAATGTCCACATAAAACAAATTTCAAGGACTGCTTTCTTCCACTTACGTAATATTGCAAAAATCAGACGCATCGTATCTCAAGCGGATGTTTATGTAGAAAAACTAGTCCACGCATTTGTTATGGCACCTCCAGTGAAAGGCACTACTCTGCATTGTAAAAACTTTTACTTACAATACTTTACACTTTTATACTTTAATTTCAGAAAGATATTGAATGCTGGACAGAGTAGTTTTACAGTGTGGTGTTATTTTACTGAAGTAAAAGATCTAAATACTTCCTTCACCACTATCATTGTCATAGGACGATAAGCTTCTGCTGTTGCGGTTTTATTGTAAAGTAATTTTTTCTCAGCTGTGGGAGAAAGAGACTTTTCAAAAGACATCAATGACAAATACAGTAAGCAGACATAACGTTATGGTCATGAGCACAATATCTTATATTGAGATACTGACATAAATTTAAAAAATGATACTCCCAAAAACATCTGCAAAAATCTGATAATTAGGTCTCAGTTTACAAAAGTTGGGAATAAAACATTAAAAACATGAAACGTGTCTTTATCCACATGTCATAACACTCCGAAACAACTCCACCACTGCTACAGATAGAGACCATCTTCAATTCAATACACCAATAAAAAAGCTGTCCACACCTCATCTCCAGCATGTTGCTCAGTCTGCTGCTTCTGCTTGGCTTGTTCCTCTTCAAGCTTTTCTACTTGATACATCCAAAAGTTTTCCATGGCTCTCAGTAAATGCACCAACACAAATGAACCTTAACAAGCAGCAACAACTCAACTAGCATTGAGAGTGGCAGTGTGTGGTGAAATACATCACCAGTGTCAACAGACTGGGAGTCAGCTGCTCAGGTGACACGCAGGATTATGTATCAGGATTCCTCATGTCAGCCTGGATTTGCTCTGTTGACTGTGTGACATCATGTCATCTTCATTCATCGAACAAATTCACACTGTATGTCACAGTCACATTCATCTAAATATGAAGTCTGAAGCAGACTGAAGTGTTATTAAAACCACTCAGATGCAGGTATGTTCTGGTCACAGCAATATAAAGAGTAGAACAGACATGGTCATTCTGTTACTGGAGCCTCACTGAATTATTTAACTCGTCTTGCCCTATACCTTTCTCCCTCTCTCACCCTCACTTAATAAATCATTGAGAGGAGGGAGGGAGGGGTGACAACATGAGGGGGAGAAGGAGAGAAATACCACATGATGTCAGGATTTCTATTCAGGCTGAAAACAATGTTAATCACCATGAGCGATACAGCTGTATAAGAAAGTCACATAATGTATGGGGTAGCATGCTATCCAAAGACAGGGCAGTTCCACATAGTGTTTTACAAGCTATGGTCAGCTTTAAATCCTGACTGCTGCCTTTTCCAGGTCCTGGAGACAGGCTGGTGACACAACACACACAATGAATCTGCTTTGCTTAATCTAAACACAGACAAAAATGTAAGAAAATACACTTTGAATACCATGCATGTATACTATGAATGATACTATAGCTTTAATACAAGATAGTTTGGAGTAGGTTTTCCTCAATCTTTTGCTGACATATATTAGGCTAGCTGGTAAGCTCTAGTTGGAGTTAAACTGTCAGGTTAGTAGCACTTACACGAGTATTGTCAGGACAAACATAGTTTGAGCAGAACATCAGGGCAACTCAAATTACACCATGGCTATGTGATGCAGGCTAATATGGATTAATGAAAAGGAACTAGACTGCCTGTCTTTGTCTAGCCTCTCATTGGAACAAGGCTTCATTTCATTTTAGTTTATTCAGATGTAACTCAACTCCTCCTTTAAATTTTAAATGTTCACAGGTTAAAGTTTTATGTAGAAGTGAGTAATATTATATTATGCTGTTTTTATTGTGCTGTATACCTCAAAAACTGAATGCACTATAATGGAAATTGACTGAATTCATGAACGTTATAATATTGTTTGAATGTTTCATGTTGGGAAAATTACAGATTCAAACTGTGGTGTAAATAAATAAAACATAACTTATTTGAAGTGTTGATCCACAGACTGTAGACTGTATTTGGCCTGAGAGCGCAGTGTTCTAGAGGGGTAGAAAGGTACTATGAGCTCTTTTAGATATGATGGTGCCTGACCATGAAGAGCTTTTTGAGAAGAATTTTAAATTCTATTCTAGATTTGATAGGTAGCCAATGCAAGGAAGCCATGTGATCTCTGATCTTGGTTCCTGTCAGACACGTGCAGCAGCATTCTGAATTAACTGCAAAGTCCTAAGAGACTTATTGGAGCAACCTGATAGCAAAGAGTTACAATAGTCCAGCCTAGAAGTAACAAATCGTGGACTAGTTTTTCTGCATCCACTTGAGATACAATGCGTCTGATTTTGGCGATGTTATGTAAGTGGAAGAATGCAGTCCTCGAAATTTGTATGTGACATTAAAGGACAAGTCCTGATCAAAAACAACTCCAAGAGTGGAGCTGGAGGCCAGGGTGAGTCTAGAGTAACTAAGTATCAGTTTCTGAGGTGTTTGGCAAGAACTTCAGTTTTGTCTGAATTTAACATTAGAAAATTGTAGGTCACAACATCTTTAAGGCATATAGTTAATTGATTTGTTTCATCAGGCTTGATCTAATCAGCATAGCAATGAAAATTGATAGAGTGATTCCTAATAATGTTCCTAAAGGAAGCATATATAAACTAAATAGACTAGTACCTGACTCCATGACAAACTTTGTATGCTGGAGAATTCATCATCTGAACAAACTGAGATCGGACTTAAACAAGGCTTTGATCAATTTGATGTTCCAGTCTCTGTAAGAGAATTTGATGGTCAATGGTGTCAAAGCACTAAGATCTAACAGTACAAACAGAGATGAGTCCCTGATGCCATTAAGGTCATTTGTCACTTTGAATGCTATGATGCACTAAATCCTGACTGAAAATCTTCAAATAGACTATTGTTATGGAGAAAGTCACACAGCTGATTAGCTACAGCTTTCTCAAGTATCTTAAGGTTTGATATCGGTCTGTAGTTGGCTAAGACCTCTGGGTCTAGAGTGGGCTTTTAAGAAGAGGTTTAATTACAGCTACTTTAAAGGACTGTGGTACATAACCTGATAATAAAGACAGATTAATCATATCCAATAAAGAAGGACTAACTGTAAAACATCCTTGAGCAGCCTGGTTGGGATGGGGTCTAGGAGACAGGTTGACGGCTTAGATGTAGAAATTATTGAAGTTATTTGATGAAGGTCGATGGGAGAAAAGAGTCTAAATACATATCAGGTTAGCTGTTTAAGTTGCTGTATCAGAAAGCAGATCAAAGCCTGTTGAAGGCAGGAGATGATGGATTTTATCTCTAATAGTTATAATTTTATCATTAAAGAAGCTCATGAAGTCATTACTACTTAGACCTAAAGGAATAGATGGCTCAATAGAGCTGTGATTGTCTGTTAGCCTGGCTACAGTGCTGAAGAGAAACCTGGGGTTGTTCTTATTCTCCTCTATTAATGAAGAGTAATAGGCTGCTCTGGCATTACGGAGAGCCTTCCTGTATGTTTTAAGATTATCTTGCCAGACTAGACACTGTACAGATTGTAAAGCCCTCCGAGGCAAATGTATTTTGTGACTTTGGGCTATACAAATAAAATTTGATTTGATTTGATTTGATAGGTACACCACATTACAACCATGTCAGGCATAAGGCATGGCTTGCAGCCCAGGGTGTCATTTTTTTGTCCACTCCAAATGGTTATTGAGTATTTAACTTTTAGATTAGCGTTGTTTTTTGGTTGGTGAATGGTGCTAATTTTGTGCTCTGTTGCTGTCCACCTTCCAGTTCATCCCAAAGGTGTTGTATGGGGATGGGATTGGGAATGATGACTGTGTCTGTGTGGGGATACAGTATGTTCTCTGGTCTTGGATCTTTCTGACCTCTGTTGGCTTTAAATGGTAAATGTGTAAATCGAAACATTAATATGCAAACAACAGCTGACCAACAGAACAGTCATGTTATCCAATTCAAGATGATCAATAACAGTCACAGGTGCTGTACTTACATCACCCCCAGTGTTGGCTGTAGGTCACACTCTGCAGTGGGGCTCAGGTCCTGCCTCATTACCCAGATGGGCTCCTTGGGCTCGTCAGGTGTGTAAGGAGATCTCACTGTTCTGTTTTTCACCTCCTCTATGGCCTCCTTAATGTCCTTGATGGCCAAGGATATGGCATCCCTCTTCTCCTGACTGTTCCTCACTGCTACAGGCTCCTCTGAAGGACTCGCTGCCTGTTTTCTGGCTGGCTTCCCTCGGTTAGCAGCTTTGTGGTTTTTGTCAGAGTTGGTTTGGAGCTCAGGTTGTGATTTTTCTTCTCCCTGTGATAGCTCATTTTCTTCATCTATAGTTTCTTCGGTTGCACAATGAAGATTCTGAGAGCTTAGGCTTTCTTTGACCTCAGCCACAATGCTGTCAATGTCCTCCTCTTGGTCACAGCTATCGGCACGTGGATATGGTGCAAACTCAGCCTCCTTCTCTGGGCTGTCAGACTCACCATCCGAGCGTTCATCGTAGTGACGTAGACGGGAACCCACCGCTTCCTGCTGTTGGTAGTCTTCACCTCCCACCCGACCCTCCGGCAGCTGAAAACCGGCCTTCCTCTGTTGGAGAGACTCTGTTTCCTCAGTTCCATCTGCCATAGATGATACTGATGTCGGAGCATCGCAGATTTCTTCATAAACATGCTCAGAGAGTGAATAAATGTCATATGGCTCTGAGTAAGCTTCGTCCACAAGTCCAGTGTTTAAACTCTCCAAGCTCTGGCCAGTCGAGACATCGGCCCTTCCCCCACAGTTTCTAAGGGGCTGGGTGTAGACATAGTTGGAATAGCCAGTGTTCAGCATCTCCTCTGCTTCAGCCTGACTCTGGGGGTTCTGGATATCAGGCAGGGGGTCACGGGGTAGGGGCGGGGGCTGAGGAGGATAGTTAGGATGTGGATGAAGATGTTGCTGTTCAGCTTCTGCACTCTCAGTGTACCCTTCTGCCTCTGGACGTAGCTGGACCCCATAGTTTCCTGCCTCATCCTCTGCCTCAGGCTGCCCCTCGGGCTCCAGTGACATCATCACCAGGCCATCATCACCCTCAGCTCGGTCAGTATGGGTGTGGAAACCGCTCTCAGTGCTGGCAGAGCGGGCCAGTGCTGAATCGTCCCTCTCTCTTTCATCTTCTGGGGTCATCTCTGCATGGTGCTGCTTCTCCTGTTGTTGTGCTAAATGTTGCACTCTCTCTGCCTCTCTCTGCTGCTTCTGTCTGTGCCTCTGCTGCTGGGCTCTGATCCTGGCCTCACTGTCCCCTTGTCTGCGATAACGTGACACTGCAGGTCGGGGAATTGGTTGGGGCAGCTGGGGCTGTGGAGACTGAGCTCCATGTTGCAGCTCCATTGCTTGCTCATCCTGTGGCCTGTGCTGCTGTGGTGCCCTGGCTCTACTGCCTGCATATCCTCCAGCCGGAGTTTCACAGCGTCTATAGCGCTTTTCCTGGTTGCTGTGGTTACGGGGCCGGCTGTTGTGGTTGTTGTGGCGATGGCGAGTTGGGGTATCAGTCTCCTCCATCACTTCCTGGCCAAGCTCCGTGTCCTGGCGGTTCATGGCTGTCTGGTTCTGGTAGGTTCAACTGTAAAGACAGTAGTTTTAGGAGTCATTCACCAGCTGGTGCATGTATGAAGTCAGGGCAAGAGCTGCTGGGAAGAGACTGAAAATGACAGAAAGAGAGAAAATGTCAGAAAGGGGAAAATACGAGATATAGATTATGTATTGTTAAGTCTCTGTTCAATGTCTGATATAGCAAATGGGCCTTTCTTTTGAAATAGGTGGTCCTGGAAATTCAGTTATCACTCAACTTCTGATGCTTGACTTTAGGAAGTAAGGATCATTATGAAACCAACTGGCGCACTCCTACACCTCAGTAACTACATCACCTCCTCTATCGCAATCTGGTAAGCTGCTGTCACCTCCAAGGACAAGGGCAGACTGCAGCCCATCATTCGCTTTGCTTAGAAGGTGATTGGTTGCAGTCTTCCATCTCTTCAGGACCTGGACTGCTCCACAAGCCTGAGGAATGCGGGTAAGATTATGGCTGACCCCTCCAACTCCGAACACAAACTTTTTGAGACACTCCCCTCTGGAAGGAAGCTGCAGTCCATCAGGACCAAAACCTCATGTCACAAGAACAGATTTTGCATGACAGCAACTGGACTCTTAGCCCCACTGATACTCCCACTGACTCTCACCACCACCTAAGACCCTACACGTTACATTCAAGTAAGGTCTACTGACTCCTTAATTTTAATATTCTGCAATACTATTCTGTATACTGTGAACTTTTACATTACTAGGACAACAAAACGGTACAGCTAAAAAAAATAGTTTCTTTAAAAAAAACAACAACAACATATAGTCACCGAGGGTCTAAGGACAGAGGGTGTCACTCCCTGTACAGATTGTAAAGCCCTCAGAGGCAAATGTACTTTGTGACTTTGGGCTATACAAATAAAATCTGATTTGATTTGATTTGATTTGATTTGATTTGATAGTACATATATTTATATCTTTTAGAATTAAAAAAAAAAACTTATTCATCTGAGCAACATTGCAATACTGACCCAAACACACAGGTTAGACAACTACATGCATTTTGAGTTTTCATTATTCCATCCACTTCCTAGGGGAAAATACGCATGAGAAGGAGTTTCTGTGCTCTGTCGTCCAGCAGGTTCTCGTGGATCGTGGCTGCTGCTGTGATCCTGCGCAACGTCCACTACATATATTATTACTGTCATTATTGCTACCATATCTGCTACTGTGGTCATTTTATCATTCATTGTAATTCATTGTCATTTTATCATTCATTGTAATTGTACAATATGTTTGTGTTGACTTGTTCTGTACATGTGACATCTATTGCACGTCTGTCCGTCCTGGGAGAGGGATCCCTCCTCTGTGGCTCTTCCTGAGGTTTCTTCCACCTTTTTTCCCTGTTAAAAGGGTTTTTTGTGGGCAAGTTTTTCCTCACTCGAACCGAGGGTCTAAGGACAGAGGGTGTCACTCCCTGTACAGATTGTAAAGCCCTCCGAGGCAAATGTACTTTGTGACTTTGGGCTATACAAATAAAATTTGATTTGATTTGATTTGAAGGGATTTAGAAGTAGCTACATCCAAGGCTGACTTAAAATAACTGCTTATAACCTACACTACAGAGCAGTGGTGTATAGACATTTCAAACTAATAAAATAAGCTGCAAACACATCTGACTGCAATCATATCATTATAGTCACATTTGGGCAGCTTTGGCTCAGGAGGTAGAGCGGGTCATCCACGAATCAATCCCCGGTTCTATCCCCTCCAGTCTGCATGTCGAAGTGTCCTTGGGCAAGATACTGAACCCCAAATTGCTCCTGAAGCCATCGGTGTGTGAATGTGTATGAATGGTTAGCTCCTCAAACTGATGAGCACCTTGCATGGCAGCTAATGCCATCAGTGTATGAATGTGTGTGAATGGATGAATGAGATATGTAGTGTAAAAGCGCTTTGAGTGGTCAGAAGACTAGAAAAGTGTTATATAAGTACAGTCCATTTACCATTTACGATCTGTCCAATCTACATACTGTCTGCTTCCTATCAGTCTACTAAATACTCATCACTTAACACTGGACCAATGACATACAGTTTACTTGCAGGCTCAGTCATTGCTGTCAGAGACAACATCAACATATCAATTGCAGCATAATTTCTAGTATTGAATCAATTTTCAGAACAATACAATCACCTAAAACAAAGGGTTTTATTTGCTTTTTCTCAATGTTTCGGACACCAGTGTGTGCTCACTTTGACCCTACTCAATGACTTTATTACTCTAATGGACAGAATATCAAAAAACATAGAGCCAGAAAATAAACACATTGTGGAAGAAGGCAAACATGAAAAACGTTTTCACAACAGTAACAGTAACAGGAATGAGGACTTAGTCATGCAAAGGCATTATAAAAAGAGAATGTCTCTACTGGTGCTGTTGATGTATAAAACATCATAGCACAGCATAGCATAGTTAGTCTGCTCCATTAAGTGGGGGAATCATGGGGGAAAAGGCTGCTTACATTTAGGCCATATACAGTATAACCTCTCAGTGGTTATACTGTATATGTAATAACACAAGACAGATACGCAGGCAGACAGTAGTAACTTGAAGCAGCCTTCAAGTTTCTTAAATGAAACCAGACTGACAGTCTCACAGACACAGACCCAGCAGTGACCCTTAGAGGCTGCAATGTTCATTACACACCACACATAAATGTGATAAATGAAATGAACATTATGTTAAGATATCAGAAAATGTAATCTAATGTTTGTTGGCCACTCACTCACCTTCTGTTATCAGGTGTAATTTGATAGCAGCAGTTTTAGATTCAGTGATGCTTTTTTTCTCCACCCAAGTCCACCCTGAAACAGTAAGAAGAAAGCACAGTTCAATCACAACATTAGTGCAGTTTATTTATTTTGTATTAATTTTGCAGTTTAATTATCTATTTAATCTGACATTTCGGTCCTTATGAGTCCTCAGAGACATTCACTAACAAATCAGAGCTCAACAATAAATTCTAAGTGTAGCTGAGAAGAGAGAAAAAGAGAAAACGAGAGGGAAGACCAAAGTTTTCATCATTCTCTACAGTAGTTGTCTTTTTCTCCACTGAGGCATGATGTCAAGGCTAAATGTGAAGACCCTGACGCTCAGATGTCTCCTCTGGAATGACACCAACAATCATTTCCAGGATAAGATACTGCAGTTAGTTAGTTAAGCTTTTTATTCTGAAAATCTCATAGAGATCTCAAGAGCGAGACCTGCAAACAAATTACACACATACACACACAAACACACACCACAGCAAGACAATTATGCACACAAAACAATCATTGTACACACACACGCACAGCTACACAAATAATCACAATTATTAAATATATCAGCTCTTAATGGGTGTCTCTAACTCCAAACTGTGTTGCAGATCATTCCAGTATTGCGGTGGATAGTCCTAGAGAATATGACTGCATTCTGCAGTATCTAGTGGCCTGCTTTGTCCCTTACGTGCGCATACAGCATGTGTAGACAGCTGTCCATGCTCCATCAATAACCAATGTGTCCATTTCTCACAGATTATAGCATACACTGGGTTGATAAAGATGAAAACTGGCTTTTAGCAGACATGATATCACATGAATACATGGGCCTGGCAGCAAACAAGGCAGAGGAGCACAAGAACATGAGTGTGAAGAACAATTCTTTGTTTTTCCAGGGCTTAAATACATGTCATCAGAAATCTGGTACAGAAAAGGATTTTCTTCCAACACAGAGCATCAGCATCTGTTGGATTATAAAACTCTGACAGAGACAGACCACGAGTGTCCTGTTTATGGAATGGAATTATGGTTTCATTGTGAATAATTTTTCAGCGGTGTCCTGTTTTTTTTAATTGTGTGGCTAAACTCGTGTGTTTGCAGACCAGAGACAAAGCTCTTTTTTAAAGTCTCTGTGTTCAGCTCCACGTCATATTAAAAGCTTTTCACTGGCGAGATGCTTTTAATGCAATGTGTTTATCAGAGTTAGCAGAGCTTCATTAGCACTACAATTCCTCATAAAAAACAGGTGACAGGTTTGTGACCAGCACACTAGTGATGGGAATTCCGGCTCTTTTTAGTGAGCCGGATCATTTGGCTCAGCTCACCACCTTTCGGCTCCCAAATGGCTCTTCATTTTACCACTTATACCTTTTATAATTCAGCCAAATTTAGCGCTGTTTTGACTTGATTTGTATTTGAACACATATATCACTTCAGTTTCAATAAATTGCTGTAGCCAATTGCATTTACAGTTGTAAAATCCCTTGTAACTCTCTGAAACCACCCAATGATTGCACTAACTTGCGTGAAGAACCACAAAGTGATAGAAATGAGAAGGAGTGGAAATCACTTGCTATCATTTTAGCCAATTCTTCATCAATTCTGTTCTGTCTTGCTGGGGTTATTGCCTTTGACATAAATTGGCTTATAGAGCTCTGTGTTGTTGTTGCGTACCTAATGCATGGGGCGGGGTAGCAGCAGCAGCAGCAACAGGTGGAGTAGTGACAGAAGCAGGCATGCTAGCCTGCCTTTGTTCTTCCAACTGAACTGCTGGATGCACAGTTCTCATGTGTCTGTGTAGGTTGTTTGTGGACCCTGCTCGATATGAGAGCTTGACTTTACAAATTCTGCATTGTGCCTTCATGTTTTCACAACTGTTAAAATGCATCCAAATACTACTTCTTTTTCTGTTGTCACTCATCTTTGCACCGCACTCCTGTCTCGCCTTCACTCCTCTCTCTCCTTCAGGCGTCTCCCTCCTCTTGTCTCCTGTCACCAGCACTGCTACCCCTGCCTGCAGGTACTTTTCCTAAAGAGAAAAGTAAAAAAAAAAAAAAGAACGACTCGCGAACGGACAGGAGCCGGCTCCCATCGTAAAGTCCTTTACTGTGCACTGCAGTGGAGAACATTCTATGCCTCTTCTCTCCCTCTTACTCTCTGGGTATAGGTGTTAACAGGACTGCTGGTTGTCATGGAAACCACTGGGTAATTGCTTTCTAGGGAAGGCAGATGAGGGGGTGACCTCTCCGAGGGGCAACCGTGTTCTCCCACGTCCCACCTTTACCAGCCGCTATAAAATTATTCATGTCCCCACATGGTGCACTATTTCTGGCTGACAGCATAAAGAATTTTCAACATAACGCAGTGTTGTATCTCCAGCTATAGTGCAGGTTGTACTATAGTACAGTCATTGAGCAAAGGTTTTGGGTTTGGTCTGTACAGACACAATGGTACCAAACCTGGCAACTTCACTGTGACAACATGACTCAGGGGGACCAGTCACTGTGCTATTGTTGAACAAAAAATAGTTAGAGCACAGGATCATATTTTATAGAAAAAATGTCTTCTGAAGCCCACACAGCAGTATCATTTATAGAATCGTGTCAGGGTCAAAGGTCACAGGGATTCAATGTTGGTTTTGGGCCTTGCCATTCATCAGATTCTCATTCAAGTAACCCAGCTCCCTGCTGATCCTCTCAAACTGAACTGTACTTTGTACTTTGTCTGGAGTATACATGAGAAACCAACTTCATCAGCATCTTTCCTTCTCCTCTCACACCAATGAGCACGCAGGCAGCAGTGAGTAACTATGGTTACAGCCCAGATGTGACAGTGAGTTACTATGGTTACGGGGACGCTCCGTGTCTTGCCACTCTGAAACTTTCTCATGATTTTCATTAAGAGGTTTTTGGTTAGCATGACAATACAAAATCATAAATGCAGCCTGATTTTTCCTAAATGCTCAAATCTTGTACTATAACCATGCTGCCTGAATAGATCTCATGCCAAAAATAAGGGACGCATCAAACCCCTCCCTAAAATATAGAATTATTTATATTAAATTGTGCTACATGGAAACTATCATCATGGTTTGGTATACAGTATATCCTCCTCAGTCTTATTTATCAGGCCCTATGGTTAATATCTTCATTAAGAAGATGAACCGTCTTCGTAGTCTTCAGTACATATTCAGTTAAAATGTGGCCACAGCACCTCTGACATGATAAATGAATAATTTTTCAGCTGTGTCCTGTTTTTTTAATTGTGTGGCTAAACTCATGTGTGTCTGCAGACCAGAGAACGTTCACTTGTTACTGTATATAACAACACACACTGATGCAGATAAAATTGGAATAAAACATTTTGACCTCTTCTCATGAAATGATTGTGACGATGTGATTTATTCTATGATAGATAAAGAGTATCTTCTCAAAACTTTATTGATCAATCTCTTCCAAACATGTCACAGTGAAAATTAAACCACAATTAACCCGATGTGTATGAATAGGAATAAAAAGAGGAATGTGTCTGAAAACAAGATTATTCCAACTTTATGGGCAACAGTGTATAATACAAATGACACATAATATGATATGCTATATGTACATTTTGTAAATCTTCATTAATAATGTTCTGCCCCTCTTTAAGTATTCCATGTTACACTGAACTCCTTCCAGGTGCTCTGCCATGTAACCACTAAAACAATCTGAAATCTGAATCTAAAATCAGCTTATTTTATTATTTTATTTTAGCTTATTGTAGTGGATCAGTCATCCACTACACACTACAAAAGTGTATTGTGTACATGTGCATTTTTAACAAATACAGCAACATGTAGATATGTGCTTTTAAACAATCACAAATCAATATTCTATAACAATAGATCACATGACCAGCCTTTACTGTTTTGGTTTGGTGTGCAGCTGTTTTCAGTGTCAAAGATCTGATAAACCCTGATACATTACCAGCAACAAAATGAACTCTCTCTATGGAGGTCAGTGCAGCAATGATGTTCTCCTATAGGAAAAGAGTCTTTCTAATCTGGGGACATTTTTAGTATTAAGCAATAACACATTTGCCTCAACAGTCCGTCTTTTTGGAACAGAATTTGTCTGGGACACATTTGAAACAAAGCAGGTTTTTGAGCTGACATTTGTCCATCTTCACATCATCCTATCATGATTTCACAGCAGTGCTTGTAATGGCATAATGAGGCACTCACTCAGCGCTAGGCTAGTTTACACACACACTGAAAAACGAGGAACCGATGTAAAGAACACCTCCATCCAGGCTTGGACTAGTTGCTTGCTATATTACAAATGATGGAAACATACAGACAACATTGTCCATAGACACCTGATGGGAAGTGCAACAAAATGAAATCTCTCTATGGAGATCAGTGCAGCAGTGATTTTCTTCTATAGAGAAAAAGAGGTACCTTTTAAAAACACTTTAAGTGCTGCAGTTTTTTTAAAGTACCTCTACCTTGTTATTGTTTCATATTTTTAGTATGAAACAATAACAAAGTTATGTTAGTTCCCTGAAAAGTCTGTTTTGTTTGAACAGAATTTGTAAGGGACACTTTTTGGAAGCCTGAGTGAATCCGATACAACAAGCAAGCCGGAACCACCATGCGGGTGAACATCCTCACCCTCCACATGCTGCATATCTTCATTCATAGTCATTTTTTTTTGCTATTTTTTGTGCAGCCAAGATGCACTTGAAAAATAAAAATAAGTGTAATGAACTAAATACATAATATCCAACTGCTCCAATCATTGTTAATGTGTTTAACAATTCTTCTCAACACATATCATCAGAAAACATTAAAGATACAAGCTTTATATCAAAAAAGAAACCCATGTGTCTTGTCCTTTTTCTATTAAAAACCGTTGTGCCAGGTTACAGGGCTCTACGTCTGACTCACATAATTTAAATGTTTAAATGATCAAACTTCTTTCGCTTATTTATCTTAAAACAAAACGAACAAGAAAAACGCTCTCAAACTAAACATGAGGTCAAAGACTGTCGGTCCTATCTAGTTTGTATCCACCTCTAGGTTCAGACAAAAGGACCTCTTCAGACACACCTCTTCCTCCTTCCACAGCTGACAGAAATCTGAGTTAATCAGAACAGCTAAATACATAAACAATTAATAAATCCAAATGACTTTTCTCATACTAAATAAATCATCTAAATTATAGAATAATTAAACACAAAAAAAATTTGGCTCCAACACCATGTATACAGTATTATAGAAATTTTTAGAAACTTCTGATATGATCCATGGCTGCATCTAATGAATAAAACACAAGGCCATAAAACATTCAAAATGCAAAATAGGGGTGAGGCATCTTATTATTCCCACAGCATTCTTAAAATCTTCACTCTGTGTTTTCACACCATTCAAGTGTGAGTTTTGAGTAGGGCTGGGCGGTATGGACCAAAAGTCATATCTTGATATTTTTTAGCTGAATGGTGATACTCGATATATATCGATATTTTTTCCGTGGCCGGATAATTTCATACGTCTATTATTAATGGCCCGCCGGTAAATCGCACTCCCACCACTCATACTACAAATCCCACAATGCACTCCAAAAGCTGACACACAGGTCAAGACCTGTGCCCCACCTCTAACCCCGCTGCTTCGGTTGTTTACACACTAATCAGTGGTCCAGTTGACAACTTAGCGACTTTGTCGCTATATTCAGCATCTTTTCAGACGCTCTAGCCATTTGTTTTTTTCCCAAAGAGCGACTAGCGACAAATCTAGTGACTTTTCTGGAGTTATTGGAGAGTCTGACGTGAGGACGTCAACGAGCAGCGGGAGACCTGGACACAGGGAGAGGAGAAATAAAAGCGAACTGGCCGCTCAAGGGAAGAAATGTATAGTCATTTAAAGGATATGGTCTCCTGCTATATGACAGGCTGACAGAAATGTAATGGAGACCTGTAATCCTGCCCCAATTTTAGCTTCGCTTCTCTTCCATTTCAATTTTCTTCTCAATATATTTTGACTCATTCATCTGTCAATCTAATCAGTTAATGGACAACATCAGAGGGATGTATGTTTTGAGATAATCCAGCGTATTATAGAATTGACAAATAACTGATTTGCAACATTATAACAGGAACTAAAGGAATAAATAACTAGGTATAAATGCCAATTGACTATGCCTATGAAAAAATCTCAAATCTGACAGTCATATCAGCCATCTCTGCAGTACGATGTGCAGACTCGTGACTGTTTCTGTTTCTTAAGCTGTCACACTTTGTTTGTCTGACATCGTCCTAGACCTCAACAATTCATTTGATAAGTAAGAATTGAGTATTTTCAGAGAGAACCTAACACTGCAAGGACCAAGTTTCAAAACCTTGTGACTCACAGACCGAAGTGCCAACCTCTAAACCACAACACCAGAATAAGTACATTTTACGTTGATTTTTTTTTTTAATTATTAGACTGGATCTATTCCCAAAACTCCAGAGTTACTAGATAAACACTTTACTTTATTCATATTCATATTAAGATGTAGTGTGTCTGTAGTATTCTAACATGTACTCCACGTGTGCTAACATATCAGTTTCATCCTGTAACTTTATCAGCTTGTCACTTTTATTGTCCCCAGTAGGAGATTATTCTGATGCATCACAAAAACAGTGCACATTATCTATGACGAGGTCTGAATGAACAGCAGGTCTAATCAGGACGCATTTGGAATCCATCACAAAACACCTTTGACTACCACAAGGCTTGTGTTGTGTGTCAGTGTCTACACAACTCCACAGCAGACAATGACTGTGCATTGAGAAGTGAAGTATTTGACTGTATTAAACACTCAAGGAGGCAGAAATTTACGTTCCAGAAGGTTTCAGCCTGTCACCATTTCTTCATGTATTTACCTCGGAATCGATGGCCTCTCAGGGCAACTCTAGTCTTGTTCGCTGATAAACACACCAGCAAAAACCTTGCCAAACAAATAGAGATGCTATTTGCCAGTGGCAAAGGGCTCCTTTTCCAGCTCCACCAGGATGTCCACTTATTTTATTTCACTCTGAGCAGCCAGCTGGGTGCAGGCTGCCACAGCTACTGTCCATTGACATAGGCACAGAGCCTGAGACAAACAGCTTGAAACTAAAACTAGTGACAGCAGTGGAGCTGTCCGCTTGTTGTTGACCACTAGATGGACACAAAAAAGAATCCAACAAAGCAGCTGACTGCAAAGCTGATGATCTCAGAGGAAACAAACTTTAAAATATACTGTCATCATTCCTATCTCAGGGAAGATGATCCCTATTGTTTTCAGAAATATAAATGTCATTAGACCCCATCCCAACCTGCTCAAGGATGTTTTACCTCTAGTCAGCCCTTCTTTATTGGATATGATTAATCTGTCTTTATTATAAGGATATGTACCACAGTCCTTTAAAGTAGCTGTAATTAAACCTCTTCTTAAAAAGCCCACTCTAGATCCAGAGGCTTTAGCCAATTACAGACCGATATCAAACCTTCCCTTTCTCTCTAAGATACCTGAGAAAGCTGTAGCCAATCAGCTGTGTGACTTTCTCCATAAGAACAGTTTAAGGGTTTTCAATCAGGATTTAGAGTGCATCATAGCACAGAGACCGCACTAGTCAAAGTTACAAATGACCCCTAATGGCATCACATAAAGGACTCATCTCTGTACTTGTCCTGTTAGATCTTAGTGCCGCATTTGACACCATTGACCATCAAATTCTTTTACAGAGACTGTTGTTTTTGATCAGGATTTGTCCTTTAATGTCCACATAAAACAGATTTCGAGGACTGCTTTCTTCCACTTACGTAACATCGCCAAAATCCACACACATCATGTCTCAAGCGGATGCAGAAAAACTAGTCCACGCATTTGTTACTTCTAGGCTGGACTATTGCAATTCTTTGTTATCAGGCTGCTCCAATAAAGCCAGAGCTGATTGCTGCCACTCTAATCAATCAAACCATTCACACTGGGCGCGCCGCGGAACGTCTCAGCAGCGTCCCAGCAGCGACTCTCCGCGCTGCAGTGCTATCATTCCGTAGCACTTCTATTTTTGACTCGAGCCGTTGCTAAACCGCGTGAATCTCAACAGAGCAGATTGCACCAGACAGGAAATCCGACACAGAATCAATGTAATACACTTCCGCCCCCTTTCAAAATAAAACACGTAGCCTATCACAACGTTATGTCATGACTAGGGATGTAACGATACACTCAACTCACAACTCAATACGGTTCACGATTTTTTTGTTCACGATACGATTTTCTCACGATTTTTTTTTTTTCTTATCAAAATGAGCTACAGGCAAATTATGACCAAATAAAATTATCGTTTTATTTGTAGGAAAAAATCTTAGGTGCTTTCTTTACAGAAACTCTCAAACAGTTTGTGTTCTCTTATAAGAAGTGCAACTTACATGGTCATCTTAAACAACAAAATACATGAAAAATATCTTTAGAAACAATCTCACAAGTAAACTGGTGTAAACTGGTATCTTAAATAACAAAAGAATATAAAATCTAAATCTCTAATTTCTTGCGCTCTTGCCTTGTTGTGGGGGAGAGGAGATGCAAAGCCTCTCGTCAGGGTGGTTTGCCCCCTCGGCAATTTTCGCTCACAAGGTGGTGTAACGTTACTTTGCTTCTCACTGTGGTGGCGGCTAATATGCTGCTGCATGTTGCTCGTGTTGCAGCTATATGTTAGCAGTTTTGGTTTCATCTGTCCATTTCTCACCGGTTGTATTTGTGTATATAGGGGATCCAAAATGCTGCCACACAGGTGATTTAAAACTGCTCGGTGCATCCTCTATTTCAAAGCTATTTTCTACTGTCACCATGTCTTCCCTCATTCTGTGCTCCGTACCTACATAGTGACGTAAGTCATGTGACTTGACGTCTGACGTTGAATAAATGAATCCCCAACCAGTGACTTTTTTAAGATAACGTAACCTATTTCTTAAAAAAAGAAGAAGAAAAAGAACATATCTCTCTCGCATTCGTGAAGAATCGCGATTCATTTTTTCTGTCAACCGATGCGAATTGTCACGCATTTGTACCGATTTTTAATCATGTCATGATGCATCGTTACATTCCTAGTCATGACCGGTAGCACCAGGTCAGCAGTCAATCGATCAAAGGGTCTCAACATGAACGATGAGAGACTAATTGTTGAAGTGGAACAACACACAATAATTTATGACACAACAGATCCTTTTTATAATCTCTTCCACATCGGAGAAGCAAAGTAAGCTGTTTGTTGTTGTTGTTTCCTTTATACACAGTTTATCACGGGGTCTCGCGTGAATATGGCTGGCTCGCTACGTTGCCGTCACGCTGCCGTCATGTGCCCGGTGTGAATTGACAAAGGATGGAGCAAAACCGTGGCGCAGCCGTTCCGCAGCGCTTACGTCCCCTGTGTGAATCCCCAGTAAGTCTCTTACTGCGCTCTCAGGATGCTGGGTTCCTTGTGGTTCCTATAGTCTCCAAAAGTAGATTAGGAGCCAGAGCTTTCAGCTATCAAGCTCCTGTGGAACAAACTACCGTTTTGGGTTCAGGAGGTAGACACAGTCAACACTTTTAAGAGTAGACTTAAGACTTTCCTTTTTGATAGAGCTTATAGTTAGGGCTGGCTCAGGTCATCCTTTAGTTATGCTGCTATAGGACTAGACTGCCGGGGGACCATTACAGTTTATAGTTAGTTAATGCTTTGCTGCTGCTGTGCATCTGTGTCTCTCTATCTCTCTCTATCTATCTGTCTTTTTCTTCTTTTCTTTTGCCATTAATGCAAGTCAGGGTGACTGGGTGTCTTTTGTTAGGAATACACATTAAGTTTTGCTTCCCTGTTCAGCATCTTTAAATAACTTGACTAACATTAACCTGCCTTCATTTTGAGACTTTGTATGAGGTAGACTGTCTGATCTACAAGGAGCCCTGGTTGTCTGGATCCACTATTCTTCATCCACCCATTACCTCCACGTTTGTCCATTTTTGCTGTGGTTGTGTCACAATTTATATCACCTGAAAATGTGTCTGAATACTACATCCTAAAAAATGTATTAGTCCTTATGTCAATAAAAACAAGGAAGCAAGGAATATACAATGTAGGACACTGACCACACCACACACACAGTCAGCCGGTCAGTTTCAACATAGTCTTATAACCAAGCAGTCAAAGCAGAGAGTGGTGCTAGACATCTTTCTTCTCATATTCCAGTGCACCGGATGCTGATGTTGAGTTAATGTTGCATTCACATCATGTGGGATGGAGATAAGCCATAGAATAGGTTCACATGGTTAGGACTATGTGAAAGAGTGTGGCCATCCCCCTGGCTGAACAGTGAGACTATCAAGAGGGGGTAAAAGAACACTTGACAAACTGAGATTTTTGTGAATAAAACACATGAAATTTACAAATATGTATGTTTGCTGTGTACTCAGCAGTATGGCTAGAACTGAAACAATGAATCCATTAAACAATTTGTCAACTGACAGAAAATTGTCAACTAATTTGATAAATGATCAAGTCATTTTTAATGTAAAATAATTTCATGGCCCTAACTTTCTTCCCTTTAATTATTTTAATACTTTTAATTTATTTCTCATAATTTTGATTCAGTAGTTAGCAGATTAATTCATAATTAAAATGATGATTAGTGCAGTCCTATAAAAATAGTTTAACCAAATACAAGTGTGAAATTCTGCTTTTACATGAATGCATGACCAATAATAATAATAATCAAATAATAATAATAATAATAACTTGAAAGCATTTGGCTGGTGGAAGCTGCTCATTCTGTGCCCCATATTAAGTACTGTCTACTGTACTGTCTTACAGATACCTTGATATTAACATTTTCTTTTCATATTTTGTTAAAAGTTTTGTGAACACATCCAGTCAACTGCTAGCTGTACTGTTAGCACTGAGATTAAATCAAGTAATTGGCAAGATCATACACCCTGATCAAACAGGATTTATTTATATATAATATATACGTTTTTACTTGAGCCATCTATTCAATATCATGTACTCTGCATGCTTTCCAGATGATGACGAGTCATTGTTTCCCCTTGATACTGGAAAACCATTTGATAAAGGTGAGTGAAATTCTGTGGCCAGTCACAATCTGCACAGATAGTTTCAGCATCAGTTTTATTTTTTCCATGCAGCACAAGACAACCCATGAAACCCATGAATGGAAAACACTGCAGCAGATTTGGAGAGGTGACCACACTGACCAGAATAACAGGAGTTAGGAGTAGGCTAATTTATTGACTGAAAATTTGAAGAAACATTGTGTTCTCTTTTAACACACAAAATTGTCTTTATAGGCTTTACCTTTATATTCAATCCATTTCATACATTTTATCATTAATTATGAGTTATGAATTGAAAGTGTATCTTGTCTACATCGATCTCCCTATTTGATTGGTTTCCTGCTATTGTAATAGCATTAAACATAAATGGTTATACAGTAACTAATACTCTTAAATATTCTTTACCACCAGTAGTTTTTAGTTGAGTAATATTTCGATAATGTAATAATCTCCCTTTTCTAGCTATAATAAATAGCTGTTTAACACCCCTCTTAAAGAAATGTAGCTTACATCCCAATGACCATAACAACTAAAGGCCCATCAGCCCATAAGACGCCATCAAACGTAGCATTCCCCAAGGTTTAAATTTAGGCCCTCTGTTATTCTCATTATACAAGCTTGACTTTGGCTTGATCTTTGAGAAATACAATATTCTGTACCACAGTTATGCAGATAATACACAATTCTATCTACCAGTTACAGCTGGCAGTGCCTTCTCATTATAGAAACTCTTTAACTATCTAAACAATATTAAATACTGGATGGCAAGGAGCTTTATTCGACTAAATGAAGACAAAACTAAGGTTATCATGTTTAGGCCTCCAGCCTAAGCAATGCACCTTTGGACCCCTGTCTGCAAATATGCATAATGAAGTTAAAAATCTGTGTTCTTAGATACTTCATTAAATTTTTACTAAACTAGTCATTTGTGTTGTGACGAGCAGCTTTTCATCAGTCTAGACACTTATTAATCTTTATTCGTATTTTTATTTTTATCTCAGCTGGGGTCTTTCTGTGTGGAGTTTGCATGTTCTCCCTGTGTCTGCGTGGGTTCTTTCCGGGTACTCCGGCTTCCTCCCACAGTCCAAACACATGAACCTTAATATGTGCATTGGTGACTCTAAATTGTCCGTAGGTGTGAGTGGTTGTGAAACTGAAGACTTGTCCAGGGTGTACCCCCCTCTCGCCCAAAGTCAGCTGGGATAGACTCCAGCACCACCGTGACACTGATAAGCAAGTGGTTACAGATAATGGATGGATTATTGCTTTCAACATGTCAAAGTAGGAAATGCACAGATGTTACTAATGTCAATAATGATCAATGAATGAGCTATCAGTGCTGAGCTATAGTGACTAATCTCAAACACACCCTGACTGTCATCAACAGTTGGACAGTGCAGTAATATTAACAGTCTGAATAAAAAGGTGCCATGTTAAACTTTCTCATTCTACCACCACACCAAATTCCATACATATTTAACACAAAATAGATTCTAGAATATTTAGCAGTTACAAATCCACATCAAATTATATATAACATAAATTACATCCACCACACAGCACTTATTTACAAAGAAAACTTTTAAAGCTGGTTCCACTTTAACTCCCGCTTCCTACAAAACAGTGGTGAAGAAAACCAGGAGCAAATGAGCCAGGAGTTGTGTTATTATTATTATAGTTTATAACTATAAACTATATTAACTGTATGCCAAATTAATCAGAGCACACAAGGCTCAGTTCCCACCAAAGTTACAATACCACTAGTTGCTGACAAACAAAGTAGCATTTAAATAAGTTATTTTAAGTCATTTTTAATGGAACTTCTTCCATTAATAAAGAAAAAGAGAACTTTGAGCAGCAGCGGTGAGCTCAGACTGACACGAGTAAAGATGAAGCCCAGCTACTGCAGTGCTCACACAGTAACCACATCATTGAAAGTTCCAGGTGAGTAATCCTACTGCTCACACAGGTATCTGTCAGGATAAGACAAACTTTCTGTGCTGTCCCTCTTTGAAATGCCTCATCTGCCACTTCATCAATGAAATGATGAACACACCTAAATAAATATTAGTTATTATTAATAAATAAGGACCTTATTAGGTCCTTATTTATAGACTTTAAAAACATACACCCACTTCACACACAGTTTTAATTATATTAATTATTACATTATAATTATTAGACTTATTACATTTTAAAATATTGTTTCCCAGTAAGAAAACATTGGATAGAGTCAGGTGGATTAAGATACTAGATTTCTGGGGAATAGATTTTCTTCAAATCTTGAACTATGTTGAATTTGCTTTATGGAACCGAATCAACCGAAATGAGTCAGACTAACTGGAATAGGCCTGGCTTGTGGTAAATTTCATGGAACTGAAGCTCAGCTTCAGCTTACACAAAAACAGTGAACCTGTCAGCGTGTTCGTAACCAGTACCAACACCAGTCTCTCCTCCATCAAAATAAACTAGATAAATAACATCAATAAAATCATACGGTCCATCCCCTGGACACATTGATAGTGAGTTTAAGACCTACCACATCACTGCCCTTCACTGCTGTCCACCCATCAGCCACCTTAGACTTGTCTCCCCTGCTGGGGCTCAGCCTGCCAGCTACTGTCAATCAAACACAGACAGGGACACACCCCTCCGAATGCTGAGAGGAAAAGAAGCATTTGTGATATTTCAACAAGACCCTTTCACCCTTTCACCAGAATGATTAACACTGCCTTTAAATACATGTTGACAAATGTGTGACTGCAGGCAGGATGAGCATGTGATTTCAGTCCATTAGGAACATACAGTAGACAGACAGTGTGGACACCCAGCCCTAATATGGCTCCTATCAGGACTTGATGAACCTGGTTTTTCCCGTTGGATGGAGGTGCTGCCACCCAGATAGGCTGCACGACCAGGATGTAACCTGCATCATCAGAGCCAGCAGCAGCACCACAGCACGCAGCCAGGCCGCCTCTGCACATCCATGTGTTTCATTTTGAGGTGATGGACACAAAACCCAGGAAGGATCAAGAAAAGACCCAACCAGGCCAGATTGTTGACTAGATTGTGGTTAGCTCTGCTGGGACTCGGCACCTGCCAACAACAGGGCCTCTCTATGGGCCGTTTCATTCATGTCGGCCCGGTGGGCGGTAGCGCTTGTGCCCGGCACAAAGCCTCGTCCATACAGCCGGTGCTGCGTTTCTTTCCATCTGAATCCCGGTATGGCATTTCCTCTGAAACGCGCCGTTATCTTTTCCTGAAGCCACTCCTCAAGCAGTCAATAAACCGAGCGGCGACAATACACCGTCCCCACAGCCCGACAACAACACAGCCGCTCCGCAGCAGCCGCTGCCGGATCACCGTGTCGCGTCGCAGCTTTCGGGTGACAGTGAGCGCAATGTGACCCCAACGAGTGCTGAACTCACCTGCTTTCAGCGGTGATGTTTCTGCAGGCTGGAGGTCCGCTCCGAAGCTGCCACACCGTCCTCCATCTTCCCTGTAGCGTCTGCTGTGTGTGTGTGTGTGTGTGTGTGTGTATTCGCCAGCCCCTCCTTCCTCCCACCGTCACATCATTATAGAACACAACAAATACTATTCAAGATTCGAGCAGTTTGATTCTTCATCTGTGTCAGAGAGAAGAAAAGCCATGATTCAAGATGACTCGTAAAAAAATATATGAAATAACATTTTGAATCTTTTTACACTGTTTACATGGTTATTTTATAAATTACATTTGTCACTGGATGACTTTTACTAAAATCCTGTTGAACATCTTATTCCTTCATCTTTCTATCTCTATGGCTTCCATGTTGGTTCAAATCCTAGACAAATAAACCTTGTGTGTACACAGAAGTCTTAGATCTTTTACTTCAACTTGTGAAAAAATGACAGCAAAAAGGAAAGTGATATTAATATGTGGGGATAAGCAGGTATACATGCCACTGCTACTACTGATGCTCCAGTAGTGTTCTGTGAGCTCAGATGTTAAAGGCAGCTCTAGTTGTCCTATTTTCTTGAGTGGATGAAGGAAGGAATGCTTCACACACAGATAGATACTCAGACAGACAGGCAGGGCGGCTGTGGCTCAGGAGGTAGAGCGGGTTGTCCACTAATCAGATGATTTGATCCTTGTCTCCTCCAAGCTGCATGTCAGTGAGTCAAGATACTGAACCCCAAATTGCTGGGCTGCACCACCTGTGTGTGAATGTGTGTGAATGGTTAGCTCCTCAAACTGATGAGCAGTTAGCACCTTGCATGGCAGCCAATGCCATCAGTGTATAAATGTGAATGAGATACGTACTGTAAAAGAGCTTTGAGTGGTCAGAAGACTAGAAAACTGCTGTACAAGTACAGTCCATTTACCGCTTACACAGACAGCCAACCACATGCTTATATTTCTGCTTTTATATTGATATTATACAGTATATGAACACCACCTCATTTCCAAAGAAGTTGTCACGCTGTGCAGAATGCAAATAGAAACTAAATGTAATGTGTAAGACATTAAAACCTCATATTTAATTAAAAATAGCACAAAGACAACTTACAAATGTTTAAAATGAGAAATTTGTTTGTTTCTGGAAAATGATGTGAACATTTTGCTTCTGATGCAAGGAACTCATCTGAATGAAGCCAGCATGCATGATGGTATGGGGATGAATTAGTGCACATGACGTGAACGTGAAGACATTCCACTTTGAAGATTACAGCAAAATCTCCTCAAAAGAGTTGATGAACAGAGAGCTAAACTGTCCCAACTTTTTCCAAATGTGTTGCTGACATCAAATTCAATCAGCCTGCTGGTTTTCTGCCTGTGCCACTGTTTATCATTTGTATCACTGTCATTTCTTTTTTCTTTTTGGCCTTTTTCAAGCTTTTATTTGACAGAGACAGCTGAAGAAGTGACAGGAATGTGGAGAGAGAGAGATGGGGAATGACATGCAGCAAAGAGCCACAGGTCGGATTTGAACCCTGGACCGCTGCAGCAAGGACTGGGCCCTCACACGTGGGACCAACTGAGCCAACCAGCACCCCATCACTGTCATTTCTGTGCAGAACTAACAAGTTCTTATGGAGCATACTCAGTTCTCTGACTTTGTTCAGTGCATCAACTGATCTCACACACACCCACACACACACACACACTAACTTAACAGCAGGTAAAATAGATTTATCCCAGATGAGCTTTATTTCCTTGGTAAGCAGATGACAAAACACTGAAAATGAAGACAAAGACTTTAACCTTATAAATAAATAGAAAATTAATGAGATGCTAGGGATCATTCATTAAGGACATACAATGAAGTCAATTAAAGAATAAATTAGAAAAACAGAAGCTACATTATTCTTTTTAAAAGCTTGTTGAACCTTTAAAAAACATTTCTGCATAGATAGTCTTGTATTCAAAGTTTGTGTTCTGGGGATGTTCAAGATGTTCAAATATCCCTAACATACATGTCTGATATGCACCCATTGTTATGAACAAACCTAAAGAATACATAGCTTAAAATACTACATTTCAACATTATCTAAGATCATGTACACAGTGATCTGAGGCGATAAAGCATCTTACTCTGTAACTCTTACGTTGGAGATTTCTAAGAGAAGCTAAGTATAAACAACATGGCACGGGTTACATGGAAGCACATGGAGACCATTATGGGAAGATTTGGCTAGCCAGCCTCTGCACACTGATCAGTGTGTTTCTTTCTCATCAAATCTGCCATGTTGTCTCAAAGAAAGATCCAATCCAACCTCTATATACATGTGATGTGATCCCAAACCGGATAACAGGCCCACTGGGACAGAACTGTTCCCGACACATTTAGATGTGATCTTGAGATGCATGTAGTGAACGCTAATGTGTCTATGGCTGATGGAACGTCAACTGTGAAAAGTTATACATTTGTTCATTTGTGTGCCAAACAACTCGTAAGTGACCCACCATAACATCCTGAAAAAGTGCTCACCGTTCCATGTTCTCAGCTGATATCTGAAAATACACAACTTCAGATTATTAGATTCAAATGTAAGAATCCTGTTCCTCCCTTATCAATGCACATGAGACAATGTAGTGGGAGGAGCGATCATTTTCACCTTCTACATTAGTGAAGGGATGAACTGCGCAGATACAGCATGTTACAATGTTTAAAGTAATGCTACAAAGTTTTCCTTGACACAAAGACATCATGTAGATTTTGACCTTTCATGTTCTGTCTAGTTTTATACAAGATAGTCAAACAAAACAGCTTGGCCTACTGTTAACTAGCCTGGTGCAAAATAACACAAAACAATGATTGCTATTTTTGATTATTATATCATCATTATTATCATCATCAAATAGTCCAAAGTGCTGTTCAGTGTTTACCTGTTTGACACTACACCATGTAACAGATGAAGTAGTTGTAGTAACGGCAACATGTAGCACCATTGAGTGTCAGGGAAACTCGCTTCCCCAGCAGCCTAGCCTTCAAAGCCAAACTCCGCACAGCTAACATGTCTCTGCTTCTATGTTTAATGCTTCAGGTTGGCAAAAGGTAAGACTTGCAAGTTAGCTATGGCTAATCTTTAACATAGCAAACACAATCTATCTTCAAGCTAACAACTAGCTTTTTGGCTTTCTGTTGCAAGTTGCTGTAACTTAGCTACATAGGGAGGACTTACTGCCTATATTCACCAGTAAAATTAGAAGTCAACCAGCAACAGCAAACAAGGGCAGAACAGAAGAAAAGAATGAGAAGATGACTTCATAATTAATAAAAGTGGCCACCTTCAGAATGGAAATCTGGGGAACCTCAAAGAAAAACAGTTCAACGCGTTCATCTGACGAAGAGGACGTCAAAGCTCAACAATCAGAGCCACGGCGGTTCTGTTCTATTTAAAGGTTTAATTCACTCAAAATACATTTACATGTGAATAAATCATGTCAGTTATTTAAACTCATCATCACTTGAATCAATATAGCTGTGTTAAAAATGCCCCTTTTAAATTCATTTTCATTTCAGAATGGCAGTTTTTTCACCAATGTCACTTTTCATGATACAGCCCCTTCACCGTGAGATAACATTTGTGTTTATCCATGATTATTTATTTCATGTCTGATTTATTGAGTCATTGTGGCGTTCCATAGAACAGCTACCAGACATGTGATTTTTAGTGGTAATTGTGCTCTGCTCTCACCTCTGCAAACACATGAATTCTCCTCCTGTGGCAGCTTCACTTAGTTTCTTTGCTGAATTATCGGAGCAGAAACGATGTGCAGGTGAATGCCAAACTGGCAATAAGAAAGCAGTGGAAATTTGACCTGAGGCACTGAGACACCTGAAGTAAGAACAGAACCTACTAAGACACATAGAAGCTCACTGGCTCTGTGTATACAGATTTCCATTCTGAAGGGGTTCTGGCTCAGATGAAGCGAAGGGAAATCCAGATGTTTCCAAGGAAGAACGGACTAGAACAGACTACAATCCCCATCCTCTCTACTCACTGTCAGGAGGATAGGACAGTAACCAGGCTGCCCTATGACTGGTTTCTAAAGCCATCACTGCATCTGAAGTACTTTTAGTTAAAGTCAGTACTTCAGGTAGGCAAGCCAATTCTTAATCTGTGTCTAAAGGCAACTTCCCCCTCCCTCTCTCTCTCTCTCAAGGCTGCTGACCAATGACAGTGTCTAACCACTTTTTATATGCAAGGGCAAAACGTCTCTGCTCGGGGTTGCAGCAGTTGTCTATGATACTGCTCACAAAGCTGTACTCAGAGGGTAGGGTGGGGGTCGGGCAGCAGGACGCCTCTCTTCAGTCGCTTGCTGTCACGTGGATCTGGCAAAGACCCCCCATCTACCTCCATAGCTTCACTTGCATGCCTCTGTCCATTCAGACTTTCCCCACATTTGCGTCCTGCACAGCTCTGAGCACTGACAGTCTGCAGGCCGGGGTCACTGTCTTTCACACTGACTGATTTGCTGCCTCCGTTACTGCTGCAGTGGTGCTGGTGTTCCTTCCTCCAGTGGTGCCACAGGTAGAAGACATGTCGCCTAGAAAAGGTAGAAACAAACATCCAACGCCTTATAATTCAAATGGACTGTAAAAATTGTTTTGCTGTTTTGTTTTTCATAGATACTCTATGGTTCGGTGTTTGAATGACATGTTCAGCAGTCACCTAGAAGTACAATACTGGGTGCCCGAATACATATATATGAAGCATACAGCTTATAAAGCTGAGACTCTCCCTCGTAGTGATGGACTGTCGAAACTTTCAGACAGAACACATGTACAGAAAGCTTCAAGGTAAGGTAAGGTACTTCTTTCATTGAAGTAAAAGCTGAAAAACAGCAAGGTGAAAATATTTCATTACAAGTGAAAGCCTCAGTAAAAGTACCACAACGCGTAATGCTGCATTCAAAATTAGTCAATCGTTATTATGGAAGTATTAATGTGCAAGTTCTGAATAAAATGAAAGGAAACAGTGAGATCTGATTGAAATTCTGACACATACTTTGTGTTCTATTCACTTCTGTGGCCTCACCTGTGACTCCAGAGTGTCTCGTGCCCAGGAAAGGACTGGATCAGGTCTGAGCACAGCTCCATCTCCTGGTGGAAGAGTTGAAGGACTGTAGTGAAGCTGAGCTGTCTGGCCTCCTCACCTGCCTCTGCTCCTGACAGCTCCCCATTAGCCTGACTGTGGCCATGATGATGGGGACTGTTGGGACAGTGTTGGGGTGAATCTGTGGTGGCTGTGGTAGTGGTGGTGGTGGTAGCTTGAGTCTGGGAGAGCTCAGTGATCAGCTCCTTGAGCAGGAACTGCCGGTAGTGGAAGCCACTGTGGTCGGACACATGCATGGACACCCACAGGCGCATAGAGGACAGCTCATCATGGAAAACCTGGGAGGAAACATGGCAGTGAGCACAGAACACAAAAATTCAGATCTGTCATGTCTCACTTCATTCAGTGAGTAACTGTTATGCAAAATATGGTGACAGATTCTTGAACTGTGTAGTATTGAGATAATATTCTTCTCCTTACTTACAAAGCTCTTCATGGTCAGGCACCATCATATCTAAAAGAGCTCATAGTACCTTACTACCCCTCTAGAACACTGCGCTCTCAGAATGCTGGGTTCCTTGTGGTTCCTATAGTCTCCAAAAGTAGATTGGGAGCTATCAGGCTCCTCTTCTGTGGAACAAACTACCATTCCGGGTTCGGGAGGCAGACACGGTCAACACTTTTAAGAGTAGACTTAAGACTTTCCTTTTTGATAGAGCTTATAGTTAGGGCTGGCTCAGGTCATCCCTTAGTTATGCTGCCATAGGATTCGGCTGCCGGGGACGCCCCCTCCCCTCCCTCTCTCTCTCTCTCTCCCTTTCTCTCTGTCTGTCTCTTTCAGGGTTATGCCTAGTCAGGCACGGTAGTGGTTGAAGATGCAGTCACATCTCCGTTTACTGAAAACACTCACAGTAAGGAGCTCTGGCCTGAACAAGACGCATCATATTTCCTGCAGCCTGACCTACAAGAAATCATTTTTCCCTGGTCAAAGCCAAGAGTGAAGTGCAGCTGTACAATAGACATACTGCAAAACATCCACTACAGTGTGTGATCAAAAGAAGCTTCATACATAATAATAATAAAATATAATCAGAGAATTGTGAAATCATTTTATCGTACCAGAACATCTCTCTCTCTCTCTCTCTCTCTCTCAATCTTTGGATTAGATATTAGACAGATAATATTGTTAGTGTGAATTCTTTTGGTCACGTGGATCACTAATATCGCTGATATGACAACTCTAGTGTAAACAGTGAAGTGACTGTCGAAGTGGATGTTAAAAATAAAAATGTCCAGCCAATAAATAATAATAATTTTGTGTTCCATGACAGATGCTGTCTATGTAACTAAACACCTTTCAAGTACAAACCTGATTCCTTAAACATTGGGACACAATCCAATTATCTGCCAATCTATATTCCATTAAATACAGCAGAGCTGGGGGCGGCTGTGGCTCGGAGGTAGAGCGGGTCGTCCACTAATCAGAAGATCGGTGCTTTGATCCCCGGTTCAATTGCCTCCAGTCTGCATGTCAAAGTGTCCTTGGAAAAGATACTGAACCCCAAATTGCTCCTGAAGGCTGTGCCATCGGTGTGTGAATGTTTTTGAATGGTTAGCTCCTCAAACTGATGAGCAGTTGGCACCTTGCATGGCAGCCAATGCCATCAGTGTATGAATGTGTGTGAATGGGTGAATGAGATACGTACTGTAAAGCGTTTTGAGTGGTCGGAAGACTAGAAAGGCGCTATATAAGTACAGTCCATTTACCATTTGTGGGAAAGTTGTGGAATGCTCAAAAATGCCTGTTTGGAACACTCCACAGGTAAACAAAGTTTGTTGAGGCTCTACCATGCAAAGGGAAAGAAGAATCTATTCCCACCTTAATGTTGCCCATGGCCATGTGCTGCAGCACCCAGATGCGGTGGGACCAGGCATTGTAGTTGCTGGGATAGCGGCAGGCAGCATCACAGCACACCTTCATCTCTTGGTGGAGCGTCCTAGCCAGATGGTCACTGAGCTGTTGGCTCCTTTCTGCATGCTCTGCCTCCCCCTGCTCCTGCTCCTGCTCCTGCTCCTGCTTCCTGCTGTGGCCCTGACGCAGAATCTGCTGCAGCACCCAGCGTCTGCGGCGAGACAACAACTGCTGAGTCAGAGAACTTCATTAATCTAGTCCACTTTCTTGTCATCTGCCACTGAGAGTATGCTTTATAACAGCTACCTGCCGTCACTAATACTCATAGTGAAGACCCAACGAACAGGGTACAAAGTACAGCTGGAAAACTATTAGAAGTACCCCATTATGACAGTATTGGACAAGTGTGAAGTTAGACCTCTTCCTGGTGTGACACTGCACCTCAGCTAGTCAAATAGACAAATAATGGATGGCTAAAAAAACAAAACAAAGAAGCACTATTCATCTTTATTATCTGCAAGTTCAGAAGGATATACTCTAGATTAAGACGTGTCACTGACAAGCACTGTGCTTTGCTCAAATCTAATGTGGTTCTGTCTAATCTATTTTTCACCATTGGATAGTATTCCAATATTAATATAAATGTATATTAATAATCTCATTACTATCATCAGCATCAATAAATATCCACATCCCTAACAGCCCAAATTAGCAGAGAATGGCATGAACAAGGGAGCAGAGAGTGAGATGACAAAGTGAATGAAAACGAGGAACCAAACTTCACTGAAGTGGATTGGTTCATCACAGTTATATTCTGAAGCAGAAATGAACGTCCATTCAGCGTCATTAGTAAACTGTTTTCAAACTAATGTGGCTGATCTTCACATGTGGTGGTATTGCAATTACATTCTAGTCACTGCGATGTGTGGCAGCGACAAGGACTGCCACACGTTTAAGGGCGCTTTCACACCAAGGAAAGCTCAACCGAGCTCTGGTGCAGCCCAAACAAGCGAACTCTGGTCTGCCTGAAAACGTGGGTCTCAGTCAGCTTCCAAGTGAACTCTGGTGCGGTTCACTTACAGTGGGAAAGCAAACGGAGTATCCAGCGAACCAAAGATCAGAAAGCCAATCCATGAGCCGGGTTTTCTTCTTCATGGTCAGTGCTGGTTATGGGCAACACCACGCCAAGCAGCTGTTGTAACTGTTGCAACATGATGTTGTCCAGGCATTTTGATCCGCTTTCAAAGGTGCAGTGTGAAAGAGAACCAAACCAAATGAACGTGTGAAATTTTTTGGCATTCCTCGCCCAATCGAACCGAGTCCCCTGGACTATCCTGGCGTGAAAGCAACATAAAGAACATGGTCCTCTGCAGCAGTCTTACCGGTGTATCCACGTCTCTGGGCTCTTGGGGAATTTGGTGAGAGCTAGCTTGCCCAGGTAGAGGTCCTTCTCTGGGTTAAGAACTCCACACTGCAGCAGCTCTTTCCTGTAAATAAATAAATAAATAAATAAATAAATAAATAAATAACCAACCAACCAACCAACCATGTATTATAATACACAATAGAAGATTCACAGCAGTCTCACTATGTTTAGCTTTGAGCATTTTATTGTCTTTATAACAAACATAATCACAAATATTTGTGTAGTTGTGTTGTAGCTGGCTGTCATGTTTGGATGCATCTATACCTGACATTCCATGCGGTGGTGAAGTCTGGGTTAAGCAGCAACAGAGTGCAGGTGATGTCCACTAAAGCTGAGGGGCACAAAAACATGAACTGTTAGCTTCTCTGACATTCTCTCTAGCTCGTCTCCACATCTACAATGTTGTTATTCCATGCTGTTCTGTGTGACAAAATAGAAATCAATTTCACTGAAGGTATTCTGGGTGTAATAATAATAAAAAGAAGAAGCAGCAGCACATTCTGTGGAGTAAAATGAACTGCAGGGACAGAGGAAAAATTAAGCAGGTAGATAGACGTCCTGTCTGTGCTTTGATACACCCTGCATTTCACTCATGTTGCAGTTACAGATCTGTTCTGGTCTAGAATATGTCAAAAACATACAGAAGCAGCAGTAAGATCAGTTACCTTCCCTGTCCAGCCAGTGTTTGCGCTGGCGGTACAGCAGCAGCTTGTTGTGGACATATGGTAGCAGGAACTTGACACACCAGCTCTCAACACCCAGTTTGTTCTCCACCAACACAATGGGACTGCGGTTGTAGCGAGCCTCTGGACACGGAATCACACCAATCTCATCACTGGGGGAGGAAACACTGAGAATGAGGCCTGAAGGAGGTTTTCACTTGTTGTATAAGGACATGGAAGAATGGCTCTAACAACACATCGTGTAGCTTCCCTTTTGGTATCAAGTCACATTCAAGTTTACAGGGTAAGTCAAAATGTTATTTACTTCTTATGTCTGTAGCCACTTCCAGTGTTCTCTGTGCCAATTCATGGTTGGTTCATAGATGTAGGTTGCATCAAGTTACATTGTGAGAATCTGCACAGTGTATGGGGCCTTAAGCCACCAACCTCAAGTCCTGAGTCCAGGTTGGAGACACTGATGGTGTTTCTCGTCCTCATCTCTACAGCTCATCCCTTAATTTCAAGATTTTGCCAAGTAACAGGCACTCCAATAAAAACAAACTGATGCCAGACACACGATGACTCGCCAGGGAACACAACATTTCTCCTGAATCCAACGGTTTCCCGCATGAACTTAACGTGCATGTCACAAAATGAATGTGAGGAAGAGAGAGACTGTTCCGTTTTTGTGTACAGCGCAAATGTGTACTGAATATTATAAGTGGATCCGAGTGGTTGTGAAAAGATGAAGGTTCAGTGCAACCCTACACTTCACTACATCTCAGCACGCCTTCGTGTTCAAATGTCTCAGCTACGATCCTGAACCACTGAGCTAAAGCAAACACACTTCAATGCATCAGAGAGCTTCATGTTGTTTTCTACAAGTAAGAGAACTGAAAAGACAAATCACCATTTCATCCATGCTTCAGTTTCTTGTCATAGACAGTTTCACACATATTTAAGCACTGACACTAAATTCTACTTATTAAGTTTGATTTTAAAAAAAAGTGCATTTTTACAGCACTGATGATTAGACCATTGTTTCTCGCATCATAAGCAGAGGAGCAGTGAATAAATGTATCGTTAGCTCATGACAGCAGCTTGACACCGGTGGTCCTCCGTTACACGCGGCCGCGGGAAATGACAACTCAACAAATTTGAGACAGAAATAAATGAAGACATTAATAACTGCTGAATGAAGAATGGATCTTTCATGAGCTAACCTTACAGGACAGCCAGCTACTACGTCAAATGGCTAATATAACTAGCCAGATAAACATAATAACACTGTTTACACGGTTTATATATATATATATATATATATATATATATATATATATATATATATATATATATATATATATATATATGCTCATAAACAGTGTCCTCTGTTTGTGTGGGAGCTGTTTCCTCTGAAGAATACACAAACAGGTAAGCTAGCTGGCTACAGTATGAACTTGTTCCAGGTGATAGTCGGAGCCCGGACTGTTTAAAGCTGCTTCAGGCTGTCGGTTGCTTTAAGGTCCGCTCGGTGTGACAGACCGAGCTCCAGTCTGTCTGTTGTGCGCACAGTCAGCTGTACTCACATGTTGGGGTTTCTCTTGAACGCGTTCGTGATGTCTTTGACAACTCTCTGGACCAACACGTCCACCTCCTCCTCCGACTCCGCCATCTTTACGGCACTGAAACGTCACACGGGCCGAGAACTTCTTCCGGGTGAACAAAAGCAACTACGGAAGCCCGCCGGAAAGGGGAGCAGATAATACGACGGGTTATTAATATAATTATTGTTGATATTGTTGTTGTTAGTAGTATTAAAGTTTTTTCAAATGTGCATGTCATTTAGTTGCTGCAGTTGAATGCACATGGCAGCCATCATTTGAATACCGAGCAGTACTCCTGAATCATAGCTTTGTTGTGCACGTGATCATTTGATTCAAAACAGGCACGAGGTAAACATATGAATATGAAGGGCCCCTCTTCCAGACATGGCCTCAGTTTAAATGAACCAAACCAAATCACTAAAAACTCTACCACACAGAAGACACCTCAGAGTGCTGACTGTTATATTTCTTTTAAAGCTGAGGGTATAGATCTCACTAACACTTAATATAATATAGCCCATCTTGGTATAAGTATTTGTATTTCTGCTTAATAAAGTCCCTGTTAATTTTGTTTTTGTTCCCATTCAACTCAGAAACACGTATAAAGCACAGAGCAGTACCAGAAGGGGGGGATATGCGGCTATTGTAGCCCTGAACCATCTAGGTTTCATTTTGCAATCAGAGACCATTGCCAAAAATCCACCCCAAAGTCCCAAAGATAAATCAGTGCATGCAGCATTGAGATATACAGACATCTCCCTGATGTGTTACTTAAAACAAAAAGAGTACAGGGTCAAGAAATGGAGCCTCTCATTGACTCCCCCTCCTGAATCTCAATAAAGCCTGAATCTCCACTTTCAAACAATGTTACATAATGGATGGAGAGCATCTGTGGAAAAAATGTGTTATGGTGATGTGGGGGAGTCAACAGTCTACTGGCCAGAAACCCAAAGCTATTGTTTCAACCTGCTTCCTCCTGATGTTTCCAGCAATGAAAGCATTACAGAAGTAAGGACCTGGTAATAATTAACACATTTACATTCTATAGAATACACACAGGGCATTGAAAAGTATCACAAATGATACAAATATAAAGTCAATTCAAATTGAATCAAACTATTAAATTGTTAAGCTGACATGGTGGTGCAATCTGCAACCTTGTCACTTTATTACACACAAATGTTTACAAAAAAGCAGTAATTAGTGTTTTAGATGTCTTTAAATGCCGATGAAAAACAATTAAGCCATGTGCTAGTACTGTGCAGCATGACTATAGCAGGCAAAGGTTTTGATCTCTGTACAGGCACAGTGGTGCCAAACCTAACAAACTCACTGAGACAACAAGACTTTAGGAAGCTACACACTGTCACTGTACCTGGCTGCTTCTATTTCTAGAGACCAGACAAACAAAATGATTAATTAATTAATTAATTTAAAAAATCCAGTCCTCACATATTTTACAGCAGATTATTTTATTGCAATGCATTTTGAATGAAATGTTTATTGCCTGCACTACATGTCAAACTAAATGTAGAGTCACCCATCATTGAAACCTATGCTGAAATTCCCTTCCTGCTGCCAGACTCTGTGGGATTCTTCCTTTAAGTTGAAATACAGCTGTGTTTGGTTTTGTGTCTGTATTTTAATTTAATAAGTTGATCCAACACAAATGGTTTACCCATTACCCATCAGGATTTGATGAGCAGATTATTACTTTTAGGTTAATAAAGCAAATGATGCACAAGTTGAAATGTAAATTATAGCTGCTGTGCAGCAGTGAGTTAAGTTTTAGCATTTTGAGGAGAAAGAAGAGGAATTAAATCTATTTGTTATGACTGGTACTCCACAAAAGCACGGCTCAAAAGCACGACTCGAAAACAGTTCAGGGTTCAAACGAAACTCAGTTTACTTGCCAGAAGGAAAGTTCGGTACACAGTAATCAGTCAGACAAGGCAAACAAATCCAAATGGGCTAGGCAAAGGCAGAGGTCAGCAAACAGGCAAAATCCAAAGAAACCAAGAAAATCCAATCACTAGAAATAACAAAAGGCTGGGACGTAAGGCACTGAGGTACAAAACAAACTGGCACAGAGAGGAGGAGAAACACAGACTAAATACACAAGAGAGGGGAGTGGTAACAAGACACAGGTGAATCTAATGAGGCGGGGCAGACAATCAAAACTGGAGGGAAAAAACACAGGGGCAGGAAGTGAGGCTGTCTGAAACGAGAGGAGGGGTAAGTTTCACAATAAAACAGAAAACAGGAATCATAAAATGAAGAAAAACAAAACACATGACCTTAAGAGGATTGACGAGATGAGTCACTATCGATAAATCTAGTCAGCCATAAAAATGGGATAGCCAGAGTAGGCTTCACACTAACATTACACAATGAGACCAGTTGCATAGCTAGACCAGTAAAGATACCACTGAGTCATGTAAAAGGTCATATCACAGCTTTTGCATATGTTTCCAATTTAATTCAAATTATAAATATGTTAACATGATTTCAATTCATTAAAAAAATGATCAGTATGATCTATTCACAACACCAACTATTGCACTGATTTAGATGAAACTGGATCATATTTTGTGGATATTTTCTGTTTTTTCCTCTGGTGTCCTCTGTCAACTGTAGCTGCTGTTAGCTAATGTTAAGTCAGTTTGTTAGCCATGCTGCCCAGACTGTGAGCTCAGATCCCCGGGGAAGTGTTAGAGTTTGTACAACAAATGATTTGGTTTATAGACAAAAGGAGGAGGTTTTTTTAACCCCCCGGGCGTGGGGAAATGCTGACATGGTAGTGATGTAACCAGGCTCAGTACCCTCTATGTACATAATGGCAGAAGCAAAGAGTTCGAAGGGGACATTGGATGGAAGAAATTAAGAAAGGAAAGAAGAGAGTGAGCTAGCTAGCAAGAAGCTGCCAGGGCAAGAGTAAATCTGGGACTGACTTTCAGTCACTGGCGAGAGCTTAAAAGGCTGAAAGACAGACGTCGAGCTGTGCTTCTTGCTGTTGGACTAGTAAGTGGCTCAGGAGGTAGAGAGGGTCATCCACTAATCAGATGATTGGCAGTTTGATCCCCGACTCCTCCAGTCTGCATGTTGAAGTGGCAAGATACTGAACCCCAAATTGCTCCTGAAGGCTGTTCCATCAGTGTGTGAATGCGTATGAACAGTTAGCTCCTAAAACTAATGAGCAGTTGGCACCATGTATGACAACCAATGCCATCAGTGTATGAACGTGTGTGAATGAGATATGTAGTGTAAAAGTGCTTTGAGTGGTCAGAAGACTAGAAAGGCGCTAGTGAGGTGGTGTTGCTGCAGTATACAGAAAGGACATTAAAACATCCACCAAAACCAAACCCCTCCTTTCTCTCTGACTTTTCTGACTTCCTAACTCAGTTATCTGCCATTTCACCTTCTGTTCTCCTCCTGGGAGATTTCAACATCCACATTGACACTGACTACGAATCTGCCACCGAATTCCTGGAACTGCTACACTGTTTCAACTTCACTCAACACGTCAACTTTCCCACCCACAGGTCACATCCTGGATCTGGACTACTCCACTGGTCCCACCATACATGACCTCTCAAGCCTCAACCTCAACATCTCCGACCACCTGGCAATCACTGACACTGGCACCCCATTCCCACCGCTAAGGATAAACGGACAATATCTTTCAGAAACCTCAAATCCATCTCCCCTTCAGCCCTTTCAGCCTCTCTTGCCATAAAATATCCAACCTCATCAGTGACTGTTTACCAGCCATCTCCACACTCATCACAGAAATCATCAATTCCTCCCTTAGCTCTAGTTCAGTCCCACATTCACTCAAACTGGCTGCTGTCACCCCCATCCTCAAAAAAACCTGGACTCAACCCATTATTAACAGCATTATGTCAAACTTTCGGCTCATCTCAAGCTCCCCTTTCTGTGCAAAATACTGGAACATATTGTCGCCACACAGCTCAAAGGCCACCTATGCTCAAATGACCTGTTCGAACCATTTCAATCCGGTTTCCGTTCACAACACAGCATTGAAACAGCCCTCCTGAAAGTCACCAATGACATCCTTCTCTCCACAGACTCCAGCCACCTCATTATTCTCATCCTCCTGGACCTCACTGCAACTTTTGACACTATCAATCAGAATCACTTTTATTCAGAATCAGAATCACTTTAATTCGCCAGGTATGTGTACACACGAGGAATTGGACTCCAGTTACACTTTGATCTCGTAGTACAAATATATATATGTTATAGGTGTATGACATAGTTACAGTTAAAAAACAAAACAGAGAACTTGACAGGTAAACACAGACATAAACATAAACAAGGACAAAAAACCATGTACACATAAAAGGTAGATAAATGTAATCTAAGGTAGGTAAATATATATAAATATATGTATGTATAGACAAAGATACATTTATTTTTACACTGAATAGGAATTGGAATATGCAATGGAATAATGCAATGGAGCATAGTACACTGATGAAATAAAAATATAGACTGTACAGTAGGTTGACTTGACTTACAGACATGAGGTCGATATTCTGTATACACAGTATGCACAGTATAAGTGTAGTGATGATATTTACATAAATAATTTATAATTTACAGATCTTATACAGTCGATGTTACTGACATAGTGAGTCCAGTTTTAGCTCTTCATCACAGACACAGCCTGAGGGAAAAAACTGTTCTTATGTCTTGTTGTTTTGGCGTACAGTCTTCTGTAGCGCCTCCCAGAGGAGAGAAGTTTAAACAATTTGTGACCAGGGTGTGTTGGATCTGCAGAGATGTTATCTGCCCGTTCCGTTTCCTGACTCTGGACAGGTACAGGTCCTGCATGAAGGGCAGGCTGACACCAATAATTTTCTCTGCAGTCCTGACTGTCTGTTGGAGTCTGTTCTTGTCCTGTTTGGTGGCTGATCCAAACCAAACAGTAATGGAAGAGCAGACAACAGACTGAATGATGGCAGAGTAGAATTGTGTCAGAAGCTCCTTAGGCAGAAGTTGTACTTCCTGCGCCAGCTCAGGAAGCTCAACCTCTACTGGATCTTCTGTGTTGGTCTCCCACTTCAGGTCCCGGGAGATTGTGAATACCAGAAACCTGAAGGTTTCAACAGCAGTCATGGTGTTGTTGGTGATGGGTGGCAGGGTGGGGGGGTTCTCCTAAAGTGCACTGTCATCTCCACAGTTTTGAGCGTGTTCAGCTCCAGGTTGTTCTGACTGCACCAGCAGACCAACCGTTCAATCTCCTGTCTGTAGTGAATGTGTCAAATCTGCAGTAAAACACATTCAGCTCATCAGCCAGTTGATGGTTTATTATTATTATTATTATTATTATTATTATTATTATTATTATTATTATTATTATTATTATTAGCACAGTCCATTCACCATTAATATTAACTGGTTGCTATGTCTTGTGTTGTTGCACCTGCTTGATGTTTGGCTGTTAGCAAAGTGGTCAGCTGGTTAGTCTGATGCAATATTTTAAAGTAATAAAATGATAACAAATTCATGTGTACAACTATGACAAATGGTATTGCACTCTGAAACTGGGGAACAATACCAAGAGAACTCATTTGAGAACAGACAGATCTAGATCTGCTCTGTATGGAAAGTGTCATGAGATAACTTTTGTTATGATATGGTAAACTTGCCGTTTATTTCGGACATCTGGCAGAAGGATCAACACACACAGTCAGTCCCGTTTCCTCACACACACATATACATCAGGGAGACAGCAAGGTCCGACTGCTCATTTAGTATTAAAATGAACATACATAGAGCAAAATGTAATATACAAACAACAAAATGTAATATACCTGGCAATGTAATATACCTGGCAGAAGGATCAACACACACGCTCAGTCCTGTTTTCCTCACACACACACATATACATCTGAAAAATGTAAAACGAAAAGAAAGTGCAGGTTAGCTAACCACTTGTAATTAATATAAAACAATAGCAGAGCTCACAACTCATGCACCCACCAGGGAGACAGCAAGGTCCGACTGCTGCTCTCCCCCCGGATGCACGATCCTAAACCACAGGGGTGCTGCCTTCAAGTTCCATAGGACAATTAAGTGTGTGTGCGTGAGAGTTTTTATGGCAAGTGGAATCATCACCTTAACTCCGTTACAATGGCACTATATAAATAAAATTGAATTGAATTGAATCCAGCAACTCTGCATTTCAAGTCAGCTCTGGCTGCAGCTTCTTTACCCTGCAGCCCCCTAGAATGTTAGTTTGGGGTTTTGGTGCATGTCTGCACTCCTCAGTGCTCACTCATCTTCAATCTCCAATGTTCCTCTTTTCCTTCCGAATGGTCCTGGGCTGGTAGAGCAAGAGACTGGGCCACTGCCAAATGGGATAAACAACCCCGAACCTGTCCTCAGATAAGATATTCACCACCAAACACAAGAAGATCTTCAATCACTCTATTCTTGGGAAGGAAGGCAGTTTGAGGTTTGTTCAACCTGAATCAAAGATGGAGAAGGTTGACCGACCATGGAGATCAAAACCTTTGCCACATAAGTACATATTTCTGAAGTTATTAAAGATGGTGGACCAGAAGCTCCCCTAGGTCCCATATTACTTATTTATATGGTAAATGGACTGTACTCATATAACACCTTCCCAGCTTTTAAGCTACACAAATTCATACACTGATGCTATAAGCTACCATACAAGGTGCCAAGTGCTCATCAGAAAGGAGCTAATCATTCATACACATTCACACACTGATAGTACAGCCCTCAGGGTTCCAAGGACACTTCAACATGCAGACTGGCAAAGAACCATTCCTGAGGTACAGTATGTACTTATATACATAAAGTATAAAAGTAACTGGGGGTTGGTTCATGGTTTGGGCATGTGTGGATAAATTAACCATTGGCTGTTTTTTGACTTCAGTAAATCTTTATCTTAACTTGTCTGTCTTTGACATCTGGGTCCTGTCATTTTCTGAACTGTTATACATAAATACATGTATCTTTGAAATGGGCTCACAGTGAGTTTCCATGCTTCTCATCTCAGGAGCAGTTGCTGGTTTCTCGTGGGAAGACAACTACTCAACTTCTAACTTCTTCACAGCCAGGTGTCTGCATTCTATTGCATCACAGTTCATTACTTTCCACTATCTTAAGATCTAATTCCTGTTTAATTCATGATATTCCGCTTACTGTGCTAGACAGAGACAGATCACCTTTGAGGCTAAATTTAAAGGATATAAGGAATATAGACACAATGCTGATAGAGATCAATATGCATTCATTTAATGTTCTTAGTTATATTATCATTGCAGAGAAGAAGCAACTCATACTTAGATACTAGAATAAGCACAAGCAGACTTGTATTATGTATTAGGAGACCATGTTTTTGAATATAACGATATCCAGATGTGTAATATGTTTCCACAGAGTTTTGAGCTCTGGATATATCCTTGAGTGCTCATATATTTCGCATTAGATATTTCATTCCTTTGGAAAAATCAGCCTTTTCAAACAGGAAATAGAAAAATATTCGGGATGTAGTTGAGGGTGAACAGTTCATCCTTCTGTTTATTTGCATAGTGCTTTGAGACTGCTGATGTTTTATCATTTTGGTGGTTGTGATGGCTCATGCTCATCAATTGGAGATCTAAAACTAGAACTTTTTATTTTCCACTGTCTGTCCATATATCAAAGAAATCTAAGTGGTACAAAAAATGTCAAATCTCACGGTCATCATCACTGTATGAAAGTTTGGTCACGAGAAAACAGGTGGACATATAGAGGGAGAAGATGTGTGTTCAAAGATTGATACTGACAGGGTTTAGATGCACGACTCAGAGATGGATACAGAAAAAACTCATTTAATGCACCGAGGCAAGGCAAAAACAGGATGAAAACAAAACTTGACTAGAAACTAGAACAACTGGTTTGACAAATGAACTCACAAGGATAACAGCTGGAACACACTACATGACGTGCAAGACGAACTGGCAAAACAGACACAAAGCACAGGACTTAAATACTCAAGGGAAGGTGGAGACACAGGTAAAAACAATCAGGGAGGGGCTGCTGCCAATCAGCACACGGGAGAACATAGGGCAGGAAGTCAAGACACCTGAAACGAGAGGAAAGGGTAAGTATACAAAATAAAACAGGAAGACCAGAAACAAAAACATAAGACCTTAACCAGGACGAGTCACTACAGATATAAATGTCCTTCTTGGTCTTTCTCCTGTCCTCTACTTATTCCAGGTTGATTGCTCCCAGTAAATTGAAACAAACTTTATCCTACAAGCAATAATACCAATACTGTAAAACATATACCGTACAGCTCCAAAACATTATACCATGATATTTTAGGAAGTCAGATACACACATCAAATTGGGGTGTATAGTGTGTAGACTTAACGCAAAGGATCTGCACATCCATCTATCCATCCATTGTTTTCCACTTAATCTTCCAATCCTTCCAGTACAACAGCCACATTACTGCTGATGCTGTCATGATGTGATGTTTCCTGCCCTTATATAACTAGCCAAAAAAATCACAATCAGACCTCATAGGGCCGTCCTCTACAGGCAATGAAACAACAAAGGGACTTGAGAAAACTGTCAATATCTGATGCAGTCAAGACCTGCTGAAGCAGGCTTCTATAGTCACAGCCTGAAGGGAGGTAGTTTGCTATCTTACATTACTTTGCATTTAGTCATTTAGCTGACTTCTTAATCCAAAGCATTTTACAAGAAAAGGAAACAATCAAGGTACAGTGTGAGCAGGACATATTAGTGTGGCAATACTATTCGTACTAATTTTTGGATAGGTAGATTTTGTATGCCATTTTCTACACTGATCATGTTTTTTTCACAGCTTGCCTATGAGAAACTAAAATGTGCTAAGCCTGTGGTCAAGCCTGTGAGGAGATGGAGCAACAAGACAAAGCTCTAATTACAGGCCTGCTTTGACTGCACTGATTGGAGTGTTTTTGAGGCTGCAGCTGTGACATCTTATATGAGCTTTTGTTAGGACATGCGCGGACAGAAACTTTCTGCACATACAACATCAAATCATTACATTACAGTGTGGCGTTGTCTGATGCCACTGTGGGTTCTCCACAGGTAAGGCTCAACCAGTGATGACTTAATCTGTTTATTTTCCATACACACACAATCAGCTCGGTCAGTGTAGTTCGCAGGCGTCCTCTTCAGTGCTGCCGACAGCCGTGAGCGTCCACACTCGTGTGTCTGTGGGTTCCTCCCCGGTCCAGCACGCTACTGTGTTTTAAAAGGAGAGAGTGATTAGCTCAACAGGAAACCAGTGTGCCAATCACTCTCACCTGGTGCTGCTCTCCTGAGCCCTACCCACACCTCTCTCCTGCAGCTGATGCACCACGCCCCCTCCACATACAGTATATTACATTCATTTCTTCTATGAAAAAATTGTTTACAATAAGTGCATATAACATGTAGATACAAAACTTACACAAATCTATCAAATTTCATTGCATGTGCTGAATTAGATGAGACAGAGAAAATGGGTTGCTTTGTTTCATTTATGATTCAAGATGCAGTCTGGCGATGAAAAATGTATGCAGTTTCTGCTACCCTGATGTCATTGGGCAGCTGGGAGATTAAGCCGGGACCTGAAGCAAATCCTGGGGTTTGGATTAGCTACCAAACAAGACAAGAACAGACTACAACAGACAGTCAGGACAACAGACAAATAATTAGTGGCAACATGCCCTCAGGACATATACTACTCACAGAGGCAGGAGACATCACTGTAGACTCATCACATCCTGGACCAGGACTGTTTCTAGCTCTTTGAGGACCCTATGCAAGATGCTGTTTGGGGGCCCCTATTTTGTCAAACTCTGAGGGAAAGATTCCTAACCTTTTCAGATGATCTGTGACGAGACATTAATAAATGTAACAGATGCAGCATGTTCCTGAAAAATGTTCATCATAAACTTTGAAAACAAGGTGACATAAAAACTCTTCCCACCGATCCAAAACAGTAAAAAATAAATAACTTACTTCAATGAATAAAAAATACAATGGAGCAGCATCCATATTAATGTGCAAACAATAAAAAACAACAAACTAGGAGGAATAATACTGTTTCAGGTAGTAAGAAACATTTACATTTAACACTGTAACCCCTTCAGTACCATTTTAGAGCTGTTTCTGTGATTGTGGTATGCAGAAGCAAGTCTGACGTTTGAGGCCACTGCACAAGATCAACAGAAATCAGCAAAAGCTATTATCTATCATTTTGATGTCATGATGCAATTGTTAGTGGTGCCTAACGTTCTTTCCTCACTTCAGTGTCGGCAGACATCACTCACTGCGTAACAGCCCAGAGACAGATTTTGACTTGATTACCCCACAAACATAGTAACAGCTTCCCTATCATAGCAACTTAGTTTTACTTATAAAAAAAAAAAAAAAAGCTAAAACAAAAACATATTTATGTTTTTTTAAGCATATAAGTGCTTACAAACAAATGAGTTGGTTTGCCTGGCTACAAATAAAGACAGGTACTTTTAATTCTCCCAAAATATATTGAGGCTGAACTTGCAGCTTGGGGCCCCCCTGGTGGCTGGTCCTATGCATCCACATAGTCTGCCCTGTCCTGGACATAATCTGTTTCTACACTTCCCCTCTGGTAGGTGCTACACTGAATACTTAAATCATTTAGTCATATAGTGTCAATAATCCTGTATCTCACACCCATTTACCAACAAATTATATAGTTAAATTGTAAATATTGGAAATAATTGGAAATACACACTGTGCTCAAGTTTTTACAGTGGCTCTCCAAGGACCACTACTGTGCCATTAAATACAGCAGTGTAGGCAGACGCTATTCATCTATGGACAGTTTACACATGAGGCCAGTTTATTCCTATTAAGACTATTTATTGTTGACTGTTGTTGAATTAAACAAGTCATGTGTGATGACACCCACCTGTCAGTCAAAGTGGTCATGCTGTTAATCCTGCATAACTTTAAGCCTTAATATCATCTGAACAGGTGAGTTGTATATAAATTCACCCTCAGTACAGTTGTCATGAACGGGGAAATTAGCTATAGAGACCAAAACTGTTTTTTGTACCAGGCTGTAAACATTTCTGCTGTGAAGTTGGACATTTTAACATGGGGACTTATGGAGACTGACTCACTTCTGGAGCCAGCCTCAAGTGGCCATTTGAGGAACTGCAGCCACTTCCTGTGGTGGCTTCACTTCACAGCAACAGGGAGGTTGGTTCTTGGTTGCAATAGCATTAGAAGAGTAAGAATAGAATAAAAAAATAAACCAAATTTGAAGTGAAAGGGTGAATCATGTGAGTAAAATATAACAAATACAATAAGAATAAAAAAGTATAGTATATAAGTGTATTATACACTTTATAAATGTGAAAGGATTGTGTGTAAAAGCGAAAAGTCTGTTCTTTATAGAACTATCACTGTATGAGTAAATAGAGGTACTATAAAAATAAGATATACTATGCTATGTACATATATGAAAATGAAAATGTATTGGTCATTGTAGCTGACTTGACTCTTGTTAGAGCCGATGGGTGGATGAGGGGACGTTCCACAAACGGCCTGAGCTGGTCTGGGTGCAGCCGTGTCTCATTAAGCGACAGAGTACAGCGGCAGAAGTAAACGGAGAGGCGCTGGACCCGGACCGCTGCTTCTCCCTCCCGCCCCGGGACATCCATTCATCCACACGCCATCTCTCTTGCTGACATCATTCCAACATGTGAAAGACAAGCAGTGACAGCTTCGACGAGCAATTTGTACTTTATGTCTTTGGGGAACTGAACAGGAGACGATCAAATCAATTATACTGAGGAAGATCTCAAACGGAAACGATGAGCACCGTCTGCCTCACTCTGCAGGGTAAATCCACTTCATTTCACTTTGGAGGAAACATCCAGCAGAATTCTACACATTTGTTCTTCTATCTTTGGTCCTGTTAGTGGACTTTGCTTTAATACAGTCGGACAAACTTGTAAAGATAAACTCTGGAGCATGGATGCTCGCTCTTTTCTCTTGTCTCTTGCAGTGCTGCTTCTTTGCAGACTCCTCAGGGCGCAGCAGCAGCTTCTCATGCCCGGGTCTTGCAACTTTGAGCTGGGCACCTGTGGCTACACACCAGACCCAGAGTATGGGAGCTGGAGCATGAATGAAGAAGGTACAGTGTCATCATTAGCTCTCCTTATTGACAGAAATGAACGTACGTAGAAATGTTTAGTGCTATTACATCCATTTAAATACACCATGCATAGCCTGTAAATATGGGTCTGTTAGGATTTTACTGATAACCGTATACTGGTACTGTTTATGTATACTGGTGTATGTGTACTGTACGTATCAGTACTCTTGTTGATACAACTTGCTATAATTTGGTGCAAAAAAGTGAAAGTTATTTTGCAGAAATAAGCGGAATTGTAGAAATATGTACAACATTTATTAAATGTTGCCTTCACTGATTTTCAAGTCCGGCCAGCTTCTATTTAACAATGTACAATGAATTATTCAGAGTCTTTTTATTTGAAATATAAGCCATAAAGACAACCTAAGGGGACAGTGAACGTGGTGAAAAGTATTATAAGTACAAACAGCCTCTAAGACATAGAAGAGCTGCTGTGAAGTGTGGGGGCTCCGTTGTCACGTTCTGGCTCATCCAAAAATGGGCGTGGATCGTACGTGGTTGAAAGACACCTGGTTGCCCAAACGAGCCACCTGTCACAGTACCGAAGTGGACATGTGAGGAACTGCAGTTTTTGGCAGTTCAGTTGACTTCACGTCACAGCCAGTCAGATGACCTGTGACCCCCATGAGGGCAATGCTACCAGTGCAATGTGTATTCAAACTAAGTCATTACTTTTACAATAGAATTAGAGCCACACACAGAATTTGTTTTGATTTTAACTATTTATTTATTTATTTTAATTTTGATCAAAACCGTTCAGTCATACCAGGACATGTAGTCTTAATATGTGCAATAATGTCTCTACAATTGCTGGCCATACTCCAAATGATCCCAATGTGTCCTCGATACATAAAGAAGACCAATTGCAGTTAGAAACTTGAACTGTGTCAAAGATTTAAATAATGATTTCAAGTATGCACTATGACTAAATACAGATTAGAGACACACATATACACAGATACAGTAGCTGCATGATGAATTCAAATGAAAAGAAAAAGTCCATACTGTATCTAGATCAGTGTTTGGTTTGTCTGTTCTGGGCTAAAAGTGAGTGAACTGACCTGGGGCACACTAGATCCAATCCAATCCAATCCAGTCCTACAATATTTTCTGACAGGAAAGGAGATAATGTCGTACCATAATTCCTTGTGGGGCTAAAAGTGAGTGAACTGACCTGGGGCACACTAGATCCAATCCAATCCAATCCAGTCCTACAATATTTTCTGACAGGAAAGGAGATAATGTCGTACCATAATTCCTTGTGGCAAGTATCAGTAACATCCACTATTGCATTACGTAAGTGCAGTCTGCACCGTGGGTGTCTTTTCCTACTTCACATCTTTCCTTGACCTCATGACGTTTTCCATTGAGCTCACAGAAAAGTTTCGTTAAGGTTTTAACTGTTTGACTGCAGCCCAGTTCTTTTCCTCATTTATACCTTTCTCATCCGCATGTTCCTCATGGTTCACTACAGCAGTTGTGAAATTAAACTGCAAAGCATTCTAATTGTTAAATGGTGCTTTTCCACAAAATGTGAAGTTAGTTAAAATTCATAAAACCATGTCTACTCATTCTTGAATACAAATATGAAAGAAAGGGGCAGGAAACAGTTGTACCAGTCTATTTTGTTGTTTCCACGTGGATTTGGAAAATATTCTGTTGACTTTCTAGAAGATTATCAGAATGCCACAAAACCGGCTTAAATTCATTTAGCATTGGTTGAATTTTAATATTGTAGAATAACGTCAAAATAACATCTAAATAACAGATATTAATGCAAACATTTATGTTGTTTTTTCAGTTGGTAGCCACATAATATTATTAGTCTGATGAGGAGGTTTCAGGTAACGGCAACTGTTACTGTTTGGTCTTCATTTCATTCACTTCAGTCAGACTGTAGCAATGAAACCATATGAGCGCTCATCCTTAGGTCATCTTTGCTGTCATAATAAAGAGGAAGTGGTTGAATAGACTTGTCAGAGACACATGGCTGCAGGCTTGCATTTAAACCTTCATGGTCATGACTCAGAATTTTCCAAGCTGAATCAGCTGCTTTTCTGTGTGTCTTACTTACTTTAACTTTGTGTGTGTGGCTGCCCTCACAGTGTGGCCCTTGTAGTTCTATCGGCACTGTTTTCCGGAGGATGGTGTAGACTGTCCCGTGTCTCCTCTTATACACATGCTGTTACCAGCTGCATTGTCTTTTCTTATAGGGTGTCTGGCTGTTCTTTCAAAACAATGTCTGCAAAATGAGCAGTTATAAACGATTAAAGAAACTACTAATCTTACAAAGTCTATCTACTACTCAGAGGCACTTTGCTCTTTATTTTTTAATAATAAAGGTGGTTCACTGACAATGCACCATCCCTCCCATATGTGTCTTCTGGAGTAATTGAAATTGATTGAAAAACCTTTTATCAGCTACTCCTCAGTATGTACAATGTGAGCTATTAAAGAAATATAAACTCGCCCTGGATGTTCATCGTAAGTTTTCTCAGTTCATCAGAAAGGGAAAGATTCTGTTTGTGTGTGTGTGTGTGTGTGTGTGTGTGTGTCTATTATCGATTTCAGTCATCATAGTCATCACCAAGTACCAGCTTCATCATTTTGCAAACTAAACATTTTAACCTTTAGAACCGTGAAATTAATAGTAGTGCAGTTAAATTTAACACTACAACTGTCGTCCTCAAAAAGAATCTATTGTTAGTCTAGTGCAGTTTGGTGGCACTGAGCCTCTTTAAGTGGGTCAAGACAACAGGCATACCAAGCCAACATTTTCCAGGGTAGCCATGTTTCCATTGGAATCAGGTGGGCTCTCCTTAGTTTTTATTTTTTAAGAGACAAAAATGTTATGTGTGATAAAAATGTTTGAAGGTGACATCAGAGTGCTCGGAAAAATTCAGTCTGATTAGGTTGCTTGAAACTTGAAGTGCAACTGCACTGAAGCCACAACTATAGTTTATGTAAAGGGAGGAGGCACTGACCAGCGTTGTATACAGATCAACGGAAAAATATGAGCTAAATATACAATATCAACTGTCAGGAAATGAACATGCACTCAAATCTATTCAGTCTAACTGTATCATGGGCAAGAGTAAGAACTCAAGTGATTTTGACGTGGGCCATATCAGGTCAAAAGGCATGAGCGAAGGCCAGTCTGTGCAGTCCAACAGAGGAGCTACTGTAGCTCAAATAGATAAATAAGTTAATGCTGGTTCTGACAGAAAGATGTCAGAACACACAGTGCATCACAGTTTTTTGTGTATTATCGGGTCAACACAGGTTCTCGTGGATCGTGGCCGCTGCTGTGGTCCTGCACGGCGTCCGCTGCATGTATTGCTGCTGTCATTATTGCTACCATATCTCCATTACAGTTTATAGTTAGTTCATGATTTGCTGCTGCTGTGCATCTGTGTCTCTCTATCTCTATCACAGGTTCCACTGCTACTGTAATCATTTTATCATTCATTGTAATTGTACAATATGTTTGTGTTGACTTGTTCTGTACATGTGACATCTATTGCACGTGTGTCCGTCCTGGGAGAGGGATCCCTCCTCTGTGGCTCTTCCTGAGGTTTCTTCCACCTTTTTTCCCTGTTAAAAGGGTTTTTTGTGGGCAAGTTTTTCCTCACTGGAACCGAGGGTCTAAGGACAGAGGGTGTCACTCCCTGTACAGATTGTAAAGTCCTCCGAGGCAAATGTACTTTGTGACTTTGGGCTATACAAATAAAATCTGATTTGATTTGAACACAGCACATGGCCATCAGAACTGGACCATGGAGCAATGGAAGAAGGCATGACACCTACCTAAGCATTGCTGTAGACCATGTCCACGTATTAATAGACAACGGTATTCTGTGATGGCAGGATAACGGCCTGCCACAAAGGAAACATGGTTTGAGGAGCACAACAACTTCATGATGTTGACCTGGCCTCCAGATTCTCCAGATCTCAATCCAGTCGAACATCTGTGGGACGTGCTCGACAAACCATGGAGCCCCACCTCACAACTTACAGAACTTGAAGGATCTGCTGCTAACGTGTTGGTGTCAGATACCACAGAACACCTTCAGATCTCGAGCTGAGACCATGACTGAACAGGTCAGGGCTGGTTGCAAAAGTATACATGTATACATATTTTATTCATTTTATGGGTTACTGTAGATTACAACTTCACGATCATGTATTGTTAGATTCCACTGTATCTATTTATGTTTTGACTTTTCTTGAAAAGAATCAGTGGCCTTGATGACGTCATTTTCTTTAATTCAGAGAAGTTTTTTTCATGTAAGATCTGAAATGTGACAACAAAACAGTTGAAGATGACCTGACTTGAAATCTTGTTAGTTGAAAGAAATTGAATTGAAAGTGTGATAATGTACCCATCTCCTTCATTATAGAAGTGTGTCACCATATTCCACATGCCAAGCCAGACATTCCAATCGACTCCCCCTTTTGTCTTGTTTTCCACCGGCTGCTGCATGTGTGCATCAAGCCACAAAGCATCCAAAAGCAGCTCCCTCTGTTTATGATAATCTGTCAGCACAGTTTATGTTCCCACTGTTAAGATAAGTGGCGGTACTGTAAATTGTGTGTGCCATCTCTCTTCTAGCCAAGCCTTTAGGTCTCAGTTTGTACTCACTGTAGGCAGTACGCTGAATATTCCCTGAGCCACCGAAAACAGAGTTCTACCCCAAACAGGAGCTTCAGCAGAGAGCCACCATGGTTTGCACTAAACCCCTAACCAGACTGAGAGGGAATAATCTTGGAGATGGTAATAGACTACACCCTCTGTGGCAATAAATAGGCTCATAAAAAAGAAGACAGGACCACGGTAGTGTTTTCTGTTTGGTTGCCATGGCAATGTGGGCTTGAGCTGAGGAAGCTGAACCAAAAAAAGAACCCAGGGCAGAGTTTGTGGTTAAAAGCGGGAAGGATGTCCTAGGTGATTATATTCACTAAACAGAGACATCAGAGACAAAGACTTCAACCTGTGTTGGATAGGATAAACAGAGAGACAGGGATGTATGGAGTGAGGTGGAGAGCTGTCACCGCTCTATCAAAGACCACCATGATGATCCTTATCTCTCTCTGGACTGTTTAGAACTTTTCCTGGCCAGTTTCTGACTTCAAATATGTTGACAACTTAAGGTGAAAAGTTCTGTTAATATTAGAGTACTCCATAAACACTCTCCTCTCCTCTCCTCTCCTCTCCTCTCCTCTCCTCTCCTCTCCTCTCTCCTCTCCTCTCCTCTCCTCTCCTCTCCTCTCCTCTCCTCTCCTCTCCTCTCCTCTCCTACCTGCTCCTCCATGGCTCACTTGCTATTCTCCTGCTAGTAAGATTCCCAATGAACTTCATTTGACCAAATAAGGGATCACAGATACAGCTGTAAAGCCTCCTGCCTCCCCTCCCCAACCTGATTTAGAACTGAGGGCACGTAAACCAGCTTTCCATAAACACACTTTATGTCCACTAAATAGCCTCTGTGTGCTCTAAGACCTGCATGAATAGGTAAAAAGTCTTTAAGCTGTGCATGAAAAGAAGCAAGATGAAACTTGCCTATCTCAGGGATTCAGTCATTACTATTTTACTATTATTATTTACTTCAGAAAGTACATCATTTTCTCTTTTTAACTTATTTTAGGGCCAACAAGTAATACACATATTCAATTGACCTTTCTATGTTTCATTTCAGTACCTTTCTGTGTCCTTTTATAACTAACTAATATAAATCACTGTTTATGCTATTTTTTGTGGGAACATCTTCTAACCCTGCCCCCCTGTGTTGATGGTACATCATCCCATTTCTCATGTTAAAGTCACAGTCGGACTTTCCTTTAATTTAATCCATAATTATGAATTATTTGTCATGATCTGAGCCGAATGACACTTTGCACTTTGCAGGAAGTCGTTCTATTAAGGTAACCATCACTCCACTATCTCTCTCCACATTGCATGTCTATGAACCCTTTGTGTGTGTGTGTGTGGTTGTATTTTGGGGTTAAAATGCACGTAGAAAAAATGAGTAATCGGTGTGGGTACCTCTGTTGTAAAGCAATGTTGTAAATTCACATGTTACCTGGAACAGTCTTTACACATTTGTAATCAGAAATTAGTAATTAAGAACTTTCTGTTCTGATTAATAGCACTGCCTTGAATTCCAGTCATGTTTTCAGACAATCCCTGTATTTTCGTCTAGATTTTTTTATTCAGGATGAGTTCATGTTTGTTTCATAGTGGTGACTCTGCCAGATGACACAAGTACTCAAAGATAAGACTGTCAAGCTGATTTGTTGCGGAGCTTGAATGTACTTTCCTGTATAATATAATAATAGTGGATTCTCGTGCTATGAAGAAATTCTGAATTTGATCACCTTTCTTCGTTTTGTTGTCACAGGACATTTGATAACAGTGGACTCAGCCTTTTTGCATGACCAAGAACAGGCAGTTCTAGTCAGTCCGGTTCTGGACCAGCAGGAATGGAGCTGTGTCAGGCTGGTGTACCAGATCACTGGACAGGGTTCTCTGCAGCTCCACCTCAGACCGGATCGCGATAACTTTGACTACCGGCTCTGGACTGCCAACAAATCCTCTGACAGCTGGCTCATTGCGAGTGTGGACCTACCCAACACCACAATCCCTTACCAGGTAAGCCAATCAAAGTGCTCTGTGTTTGAAGGAGTCACAGTTGAACTGAAAACCGTTTTTTGAAAAATGCGAAATTAGTGCCCTGTTCCATAACAGAAGTCAGAATATGAAATGTAGTTTCATGAATATGAAATGTAGAAACTGTAGGCTTAATTGCTGGTGCTGAAGAGTTTGGAAAGTGGTACAGAGTCAGAACAACCCACCTACACTCCAGCTGCATTTGGTTTTAATTACCTGTCAGCTTACACATTTATAGATATATTTTTAGTCTACAGTTGTCATACCAGCCTAATAATCCCAGTCAGCAAAATAGTGAGGTCTAGTAGCCTGTTTATACAGGAGGAATGTTTCTACGAGCTCAGAAACTTTCCCCGTGTGTGACCACAGGAACCTGGGTCTAAGGGTCTGAGGGTCTGAGGGTAGTGCTCTCCTGATGGCCTGATTACCACTGATGGTTCAAAATACATCCCTGGCTGTTGTGTCACTGGAATTGATATGACGTGGGAGATAAAGAGTGTGTGTGATTGAGCTGAAAGCACAGATTAGCAGACATAAACAGCTGATTGTTTTGTGGTGGTTAGATGATAACGCAGGAATAAATCACCATCAGACACTCAGCAGATTGTTACTTTGGAATCAGGTGCTCTGGAGTTTATCTGGGAGTTTCATATTACCTTTGTATCTCTGCTGTCATCCACGTTTTTTCCTTATGTATGACAATGTTTTAAACACTGCTGTGATTTTGAATCTGTTACTGGCCTAATTTGTCTAATCTTCACGATTCTTCAGTTGTGGTGAGAATTCAAACATGAATTTGCAGAACTTACGTTTACTTCCTGCTTCAGTTGATGAATTGAAATTTTGTGTGGACACTGTAAAGAATCCGAGCCTTCACACTGATATTGGCCTATTTTTAATATTCCATTCTATAGTGCGGTTGCTTATCTACCAGTGAGATTTTTGTGAGATTTTGGAGCAGCAGTGCTGAACTTACATACATATTATATGGCTTTGCTTGCTGATCTAAATTTAAAGAAAGCTGACCCTCCTTAAACACAGAGTGAGTATGAGACCCACAAGACTATAAAAAAAAGAAGCCATGATGTCATCTAAGCCTCTGTCTAAATTTTAACTGCTTCCTTAAACTTAACCACAGCACTAACCTCGTCTGAACAGTTCTTTAAGTTGATGTATAGAACTGAGAGAGAATAAACAGTAGAACATGGTATTAACTGAAACCTTGGAGACTGTGAGGTTGTTCCACATGCCATGCTGAGTTATGAGGGGAAAATAGTACTACATTACTTAAGGTAATGGCATGACAAACATTTAAAGGCTCGCTGTGCAGTTACTGAAATTACTAAAGTATGGCTATGGACCAGTGTTTATAGCTCTAGAATTAGAGCTTGGATTATTGGCCAGTGCACTCCAATGCACTGGCAGGGAGAGTCATCTGTCTGTGGCATGAACAGATTTACAGTTTATGTAGTTTAAGTGAGTCAGAGTTTATTCCCTAGACTTTGCATTTTAAATGTTCAAATCAAATCAAATCAAATCAAATTTTATTTGTATAGCCCAAAGTCACAAAGTACATTTGCCTCGGAGGGCTTTACAATCTGTACAGGAGTGACACCTCTGTCCTTAGACCCTCGGTTCGAGTGAGGAAAAACTTGCCCACAAAAAACCCTTTTAACAGGGAAAAAAGGTGGAAGAAACCTCAGGAAGAGCCACAGAGGAGGGATCCCTCTCCCAGGACGGACAGACGTGCAATAGATGTCACGTGTACAGAACAAATCAACACAAACAAATTGTACAATTACAATGAATGATAAAATGACAATGAATAACAGTGAATGATAAAATGACCACAGTAGCAGATATGGTAGCAATAATGACAGTAATAATATATGTAGTGTAATGTAATGTAATGTATGTAATATAATGTTGTTAATGTGTTGTGATCTGTGATATGATATTATGGGGTGTGTTGTGACATAATGTGAAATGTGATTTGATTTACAAGGGATGATTCAGGCCATGCCCATATGTTTATGTGTGTTTCTAAGAACTTATAATCACACCCATTTAAAAGTCTCAGTTGGTCGCCAGTGAGTTAGAGAATTAATTTTAGCATACTGCTGCTGGTCTGTGAGTCCCTCACTGGACTAGGACCAAATTATATCTGTGCCATGCGTTCTCCACATGAACCTTCTGCAACATGCTGTCCTGGTCAGGAGAAATCAAAGGAGAGATAAACATGCTATGCTACAATGTGACATGATTTTGGCATAAATGAATCTGATATGATATAAATGAGACATATCATGAAGGGACATGATAGAACATTACTGACTACCTTCTGTCACAGGGTGTTGTTAAGTCTGTTCTTTCTTCTACAGATTTTGCTGGAAGGTCGACCGGGAAGTGGCTTTGGGAACAGTGTGGCCATCTTTGAAATACACATTGTTCCTGGTTACTGCATAGGTCAGTGACAACATCATATCAAGCCAGATGTTTCACCCTGGATGTACAGTCTGAAGTTAAATTATATTTAAAACTATAAAATATGTACAATTGAGTAATAGTTGTCTTTGCTGTTCCTGTTACCAGAGTGTAACTTTGAGGAGCATCACCTGTGTGGGTACAGTAACAGCTGGAACCCAAACATCAACTGGTACGTTGGGGGGAGTGTGAACAGAGAGCCTGATTTTAACTTGCCTGAAAACCACACCAACAATAACCAGAGAGGTATATGCTCACACACACACACACACACACACACACACACTCACACACACACACACACACACACACACACACACACACACACACACACACGTGCATCCAAAACATCCATAATTGAGTTCATTTAGTTAAAAGTTGTAATAAAAGTTATTTAGATTGTTGTTGAAGGAATATATCACTGAAAAGCTGAAAAGCTGTCTTTAGCCTGTACCTCTGAAACCTTTTCAGCTTGTTATTTTGACAGCTGCAGATAGACACAGACAAACAGTAACATACTGTTCATAGATACATTGTGTAGATAGAGTTACTGTCTGTCATACTATCTTAACCCCAAAGGGAAATTGCGTGTAACAATAGTAGTTATGAAACATAACACAATCAAATCCATGATGAAATTAAATATTATATTATTATTATTATAAATTGTTTTTAAACTCGTAAATTTGGGTTTACAGTAGTCTTACTGCAGAAAAAGAGTATCAAATATTCAGAGAACTTTTCAGAGCATTACTGCAGCATGAACCAGCTTTCATTTCTCACTAGTGTGGTGGGTTGTTTATGTCTATAGCTCCTAACTGCTTATTATTGTGCAGAATACTGTACACTACTGAAGTCTGACTTCAGTGACTGTGCATAGAAACAAGTCTGACTCATGGCCCCATCATAAGAGTACACCTGCACTGATGTGTGTAGGAGGAGCTAGAGGAGATTCCCAAGCAAACATTTTTATTATCAACTCAAATGAAATCATGTGACTCTGATCCACTCTGTGATAACCTTCAAACAACTTCAAGAGGTGTTATGATCACTGTCAATGTAAACATCCTGTCGGAACACTTGACAGTTCAACATTACATACTGTACTGTGTCATCCGTATCCATGACTGTCGAGACTTTTTCTTTTAACTTTTCATCTTCACGTGAAATATTTCTGTTACAGTATGGCAGTATGGCTCTGTGATGATGCAGTGACAGCTGTAGTACTACTACATGTAGTAGTACAGAGTGTGGTGTTCATTCCCAGAGTCCCACCCCACCAGCCACTGATGACATACTGCCTGTCTGTTATGTTGATTGTGTTTATGTGTTTATTCTGTCTTTTTCTTTCTTTTGTCACACTGTTCCATCAATAATCAGTTTTGAAGTTGTTTCTGAGGAAGTGTAAACAGCAGCAACAAAAATTCTTGCTTAAGCATCATTGATGTAAACACATTACGTCCTGTCAGTGCAGAACAAAGTCTGCCTGTTGACTGCAGTAACTTGATGTCATTGGATGTTATGTTGGAGGCTGGTTTCTGTACAGCTGTGGGCACAGGAGTCTCTGATTTTCCACTGCTTGGTTAGCCTTGGTCTTTCATCTATTTGGTTTTCCTGTGTGCCTGTGTGCCGACAATAGCCAGGAGGAGGTTGGGTAGTGAAGCAGCCTGAGGTTCAAGCAGCTTTTGTCTTGGCTGTCTTCCCCCTCCTCCTGGGGTGGTTGCACAGCTCATGACGGCGTTTTGCCGGCTGGAGTGGCTGGATTGTGGAAGTGTTGTAGGCAGTGTCTCAAGGTCGATTCCAGTCCCTGCACATCCTTTTCTGCTGCTGATGAGTGTTTTGTTTTTCTGTAATATATTCTTCAGTAATAAAAAATATCAGATCAAAACAAAAAAGGGAGCTGCTGGCTTCTCCGTGCCCTGCTATCAGTAGGGTAATAGAGGTAATGTGCTGCATTTGAATAAACCAGGCAGAATCCCACTGACATTCCAAATCACATTCACAAGAGACACCTGGCCATGACATAATCACAAAATATTCCACTTTGAACAGTTCATGGTCTGCCGGTTTAAAACATCCAGGATCCAGCTGCATATAAAGTTGTGACCGAGGCTCTGTAGTTTGACAGTCAGTTTACGTGGATTGATGGTTCTGGAGGCAGAATCTGTAATCAGGAAGGTGTGCTGGCCTGTGAAATGAGCTGCTTCATTGCTTGGTTAGAATGAAGACCTGCATGTTTGGATCGCTGTGGCTCATTATATATCTCTAAAAGCAGCAACATTCTGTCATCTGTGCTCATTGCTGTCAGTACAGAACACATCTGTTTAATCTTCAAACACTGATGGAGCTCTGTGTGAATCACTATACATTAGTCATTGTAACAGTTCATCGGGGAATCTCTTTTACAGTCTTATGACAACTTGGAAATTCACACACATCTTATATATGTGACTGTTTTAACTCATATTCATGCTCATGTTCCACTGCTCCAGGCCACCACATGTATGTGGACTCCGTGTACGCCAAGCACTTCCAGGAAGTGGCCAAGCTGACCTCACCCATGACTACAGAGCCCATGGCCGGTTGCCTGTCCTTTTACTACCACAGAGACCAGGAGAGAGGAAACATTTTCTCAGTTTTCACCCGAGACCAGCTGGGCCACTATGAGGAGATCTGGACACCAGAGGTGTATGATACTGCTGGCTGGTCTCTGGTCAGCGTTGACATCAAGGCCCCACACCCCCTTGAGGTCAGTACAGGAGCAAGAATGCACAGTTATAGTAAGATGGTCAGGTTCATATGATGAATGATTTCTTTTTCATCGTGTAGGTTCATTTTTCAAGGACAAGGCCAGCAGTTTTCCTTCCAACAAAGAGAAATCAAGCGTCTAGCTTGTACTGAACATAAGTCAGTCATTTTCCTCTCTTTGTTGTTTATCATATAGTCCTTCAGATACAAATTAAAAATACAAAGTTCAGTCAGGTCAGGTACTGGATTCAAGGTAATTTGTGAAATGCATTTTATAACTTCATTCCAGACCTTTTGTATCTAGGATAGTTCCACAAGCAGTGAAATAACGTGCCCTGTTATACACTGCATTTACCAGAGATATCAGGAATATTTGGATTCATCTTATTCAGTCTATCTGCACTAACACAAGTCCTCATAATCCAATTCTATTGAATCTGCCTCTGAGATATCTTTTTGCAAGTCATTTATCCATTGAGTTTTCTTATGCGTCTTAAAACTCCTTAACTGTAAATATTTAAAGAGGTGTTCTTCTGATAAAACTAGTTTGTTCACCTTGTATACATCCATAACTTTACAGATGCCCTTTGTTGTCCACATTTTAAAACCATGGTCTTTTTTGCCAGGAGAGAAGCTATCATTCCCCTATATTGATGAAAAGCATGAAAGAAATGACTGTACTTTGTGCTGGACATTAATTGTGTTTCTAACAAAGGGGTTTTTAGTGAGCCGCTTCAGTTTTTGGCAGGTGCAGAGTATAAATAAGTCTCAGGTCACAGGCCTTTAGTTCAGATACTTTCAGTTTGTACCCATGGTCAGTAAGGTTCAGGTGAAAACCAGTACATTGCAGCTCTAAGTTGAGCAGCCCACAAATACCTTTGTAAATTGTGTAATTGTAACCCTCCTCTCTCATATGGCAGATAAAGAAGTGATAGTCTCAAACTCTACTTCTTCTGTTATTCTAAATAAACATTGCAAATAGTATATTCATCTTGATTTCATTTATACATACTAAAAGGGAGATTGGCATAGATGACCAACTATTCATGGATTCAGCTACTGTAGAAATCATAGGTTCATAGTAACAGGGTACTAAATCTTTGTTGGCTGGAGTAATGGTGATACTAGGATATTTAAATCTGTTCACTGCATTGATGAATGGGAGGCTGGATTTAATCAAATCAAATCAAATCAAATCAAATCAAATTTTATTTGTATAGCCCAAAGTCACAAAGTACATTACAAGTGCTTTACAATCTGTACAGGGAGGGACACCCTCTTAGACCCTCGGTTCGAGTGAGGAAAAACTTGCCCACAAAAAACCCTTTTAACAGGGAAAAAAGGTGGAAGAAACCTCAGGAAGAGCCACAGAGGAGGGATCCCTCTCCCAGACGTGCAATAGATGTCACGTGTACAGAACAAATCAACAGAGACATATTGTACAATTACAATGAGAGAGAGAGAGAGAGAGAGAGAGAGTTTTCAGTAAAGGAGATGTGACTGCATCTTCAACCAATACCGTGCCTGACTAGGCATAAGCCTGAAAGAGACCGACAGAGACAGAGAAAGACAGAGAAAGAGAGGGGGTCAGATGTGCGATAAGTAAGAGGCTGAAATTATTTGCCCTGGCCATCTCCTCTTTATCTTTATCACTTCATCTGACAGTAAATGGATTTCTTGGAGGAATTAACGATTTCATTTGTTTAACCCTACTAAATACTTGCTTCTTTTAGCCAATTTAACAAAGCCTCTAACATTCCATGATGTAAGCTTCAAATTTACATTAGAAGACATATAAAATAAAATCAAGTATGAGAGATTTTTTCTTTCAACTTACTTTTTTATTGCACATGAAATGACAAACATACATACATACATACATACATAAATACATACATACATACGTACATATACATTAGGAACGCACACTAGGAGACACTATTGCAGCTTCAGTTCTGAAGGCTATGTGTTTTCCATGTAAATTTGTCTTAGTGTAATGTTTCTGTGGTCTATGGTCTATTTAGTCACACTGTCATAAAATCATTGATTAGTCATGCCATAAAAAACTGTTGACTGATGTTGAAGTCCCTTTGCATAGGGAAGTGTGGGATACAAAATAAAGTGGCATGTGTGAAGCTCACTTAAATCCAAAGACCAAAGTGATGAGACAAGTTGAAACTTGTGACTACTTGCAGTTAGTGGTCTGCAGCATTCTGTAAATTTAACAGTTTTTCACATATTCAGCTAAATGAGATGGATGTATTGATGCCACAGGAATGACTCTGTACTTTTGTTTAACTACCAGCTTTTTTGTGGCTGGATAGAATTTGTAGCTTCAAATATAGATGAGGACAATGATACTGAGTTACTTGCTCCTGCTGCATATCTAGTATTAATGAAACCTCAAAAACAAACAAATGATGGAGGGTGGAGAATTTGGAGCCGTCCATGGTTGTTCTTTATTTACTACCTTTTAAGGCTTGGGTCCTACAGACATGACTCCTCCATCCTGAACTTGAATTAGATTGTAAAGGATGACTTATACTTCTGTGGCTCTGAAGAAGCTTTGTCAAACCCTGATCATGTGATCTCAGCTTGGGCTGAAAAATTGAAAGAGAAACTACACAAAGGGACCAGTGGAGTGTGATGTGGGCAGATGTGGCAAGTTGCATCATTGGAAATGTGAGACCAGTGTTGTTGGAGATTGACCCATAATGACTAGTCAGGATATTCTCAGGCTCTGCTGCACAGATTTCTACTGTTATTTTTATATCTGTCTTGTGAGTCGCCCAACAAAAAAAAAATGCTACTTTACTAGAGTACACCTATAAGCAGTTGAAGACTGGAGGTATGTAAAGTTCAGTGTACTACATCCTCTCAGTCCAAGTGTGTTGCTTTAGGGATTGTCCATAACTGCTTCACATTTCTTGCAATCATCAGTAGACAGCATCGTCCTGATCCTTGGCAGTTCATCGTTGGCTTTGTTATTGTGGAGGAGTTTGACTCACTGCAGCAGCAGAAACAGTCCATTTTGAATACGTTCTCTTGGTTCTCACAGTCTGGTGTAGATGTAGATGCACTCTATATGGAGGTGTAGACTGAGACCACCTCTAAAGATGCCATCTGTCAAATACACCACCCAGGGTTCTTGGTCCTGTCCTCTTCTTTTCTATTTCAAGATTGTATGTTTTTGATTCAATAACTATAGATATTATGCAGTAATGATGACAGTTTATGGGTTCTTAAAAGTCAATGATGACATGCATTCATAAAAAAAAAAATAATTTTGTTGAATTCCAGTATTCAAGAAACAAAAAAATGAGTCTACTTTTTGACAGTGTTCGTCACCTTGTCTTGACTGGAGTATACAGTTCAATGTTTTCCAGAATTTTAAGCTGCATCTACAAATGGAATTTGAGTTCAAAGATCGAAGATTGGACTCCAGGGTGGGAATTGTCAAAGCCATCCTTTCCTGAGTCATACATATCCCATGCTAGTTCGTAATGTTTTTCTGTTGGAAAGTTAACAAAAACTTGGCACGGGAATTTTGCCTCCTTAGGTTTCGTTAAGAAATAGTGGTTTCTGAGCTCCGTTTACTCGGTGTGATGACCTTTACAGCTTCTCTGTGACACCAACACTCTAACTGTTTAACTGTGAAACTTTTAATCAGCAGGGAGTAATTTGGCAGGAGATGCAGGGAAATGAAAGGTTTTTTTTTAGCTTACCTTCGCTTCTGTAATAAAGACAAAAAAAAAAAACATGTAGCCACCTCATCTGCATGCACCGTCATCACACAAACATTTCTGCTCAGCTAATGTTACCTTCACAGACAGACCAGACAAAAAAGTGAACTGAACTCTAGAGGTCCTTTTAAGGCATTTGATATACATGACATGATATAATTATGATGGCAGCTGTGTCCACAAACTCTCAAAAGATAAAGCTTAACCTCTTAACAGCTTTAAAGTGATGTTACATGATGATGATGATGATGATGCTGATGACGATGACGATGATGATATAATTAAATGTTTGTTGTGATATGAAAATCTCTTGTTTCAACTGTGTGAAACTGTAACTCTGTGATAGTATTGCAGACTGCTGTTAATACTGTGAATGAGTTGAAACCAAGACAAACAGTCATTTTCTGCTTTGTTGGCTTGTGAGAGATAGTTGCTGCTAAGCCATTTCCTGCCTGTGTCATTAATCTAGTGTGCTTTTCAGACACGTCAGTACTGGCAGATATGGCTGGGATCCTCTCATTTCTCTTCCATTCAATTGTTGTTGTTTTTTTCATCTTATGCCGCAGGGAGATCAGTTTTTTTCCAACATATGGTACTTCCCTCATTGTCATTGTTGTGTGCAGCTGAGTAGACAAACACACACACTCCTCTGTTGCTTTCCCCTGCTCTTTCACATGTGTATTCCTCCTGTGACTCCATGGTTTCCTTTCCTTTCCTTGTGCTCTCATCCAGAACACCTCCCACAGCCTGCTGCTGCCTCTGTGGAAAGAAGCTTGCGTAACATTACTAACTGGGTCGGTTCCTCTGTCTAGTCAAGCCAAGAATCGTACAGATCTTTTCCATCAAGCAGTGCTCTGCTGACTAACCCATGTTCCTGAATTTACCATACACTGATGTCACTGTCTAGCTTCTACAGCTGTCTCATCTAGCAGTATATGTCACACTCCCCACATGTCCTCAATTCACACAGCAGGTTCTCATGATAAATAGATCTAAGTCAAACATCATAAGTCAAAGCTCATTACCCATCTGTTAACAGTTACTGTTTATGTCTGTTTGTGTGTTACCAGGTGGTGTTTGAGGTGGCTTTTAACAGTGCCAGAGGTGGATATGTTGCCATAGATGACATCTCCTTTTCCCCTGAATTCTGCCACACTGACACAGGTGAGGAGACATCCAGATCCACAAGCACACACTGTTCTATTATCTCAATACTGGATCAATTTAACTTTGCTGGTAAATATGCTGGACTCAAAGTCTGAAGTGTTACTTGTGGCCACTGGAGGCTGCAAAGGCAATTCATACCTCACAAAGTATTGGACTTACTCTATATTAAACAGTTTTGTTATTATTGCTAGAGTTAGGGAGGCTCAGAGATTCTCAACAACACTTCAGGCACTTAAGGCCAGTGCACAGCATCACTCAAAACCCCTGGATAAACGGAGAGATGAAAAAAGAAGATAAACTGCTAAGAAGAATGGAAGTGGACTCAAATGCAAACAACACCAGGGATGGAGCAAGGCTGGTGGAGACACGAATCGCAGAGTGCAGATGTAGAAACAACCAGAGCTGGACGCAGTGGAAGGATGGCAGAGTTTTTTTTTCCCCTGAAGCATAGGGAGGTCGTGATTAGGTAATATTAAGTCAAAACTTACCACAACAGAGACTGAACAATTTGACGGATTCTGGAAGGTTGAGCCAGGGTTTTATGCAGCACAGGTTGATTGGTTGATGATGCATAGGTGGTGTGATAATGAGGCAGGTGAGAAGAACTGTGTATGGTTCTTCCACACTCTACTGAGGCTCCTGTTTGTTAAATTAATAAACAGTTAAATTGCCCATATGTCTTGTTTCTTCTGACTTCAATCATCCAAATAATACCAAACAAAAAGTCAACAGCAAAGAAAAGCTGTTTGGTATTTTCAGATTGTCATTCTCTGCTGCTCATCCCACAAATGCATGTTCTTTACAAATGTGGCACCATTTAGAGAAATAATCAGGCTTTCCAATGGTGTAGCATTTGTTGCCAATAAGCATTGTTACAACAAAGAAATAATCTACCAAATACACATTTAATTACTTTTTGTGTGTAGTTTACCTGCCTATAAGG